>JAUNZM010002405.1:0-19201 GCA_033459285.1 Clamator glandarius
TCCCCACTTCCGGTCCTCCCGCCCCTCCCCGTTCCACTTCCGGTCACCCCTATCCCCCTGTAACCCCTCCCCCACCCACTTCCGGTCCCCCTCTATTCCCCTTTACCCCCTCCCCCACCCCGTTTCCCACCACTTCCGGTTCTCCCCCCTCCATTTCCGGTTCTCCCCCCCTCCATTTCCGGTTCTCTCCCCTCACTTCCGGCCCCTCCCCACCTCACTTCCGGTCACCCCTCTCCCCCTTTATCCTCTCCCTCAACCCCCCTTTTCCCTCCATTTCTCCTCCATTTCCGGTTCTCCCCCTCCATTTCCGGTTCTCCCCCTCCATTTCCGGTTCTTTCTCTCCATTTCCGGTTCTCTCCCCTCACTTCCGGTTCTCTCCTCCTCTATTTCCGGTGTCTCCCCCCCCCCCCCCCCCCCCGCAGGCCCTGACGGAGCTGGAGCTGCTCTCGGGCGGTGCCCCCGTCGCCATCTTGGTCGGGGGAGGGGCTGGGGGGCTGCTCCTCCTCCTCCTCCTCGTCGGAGCCCTCGCCAAGGTCAGACCCTCCCCCGCACTTCCGGGTACCCTTCCCACCACTTCCGGGTACCCCTCCCACCACTTCCGGGTACCTCGACCCGCACTTCCGGGTACCCCTCCCACCACTTCCGGGTACCCCTCCCACCACTTCCGGGTACCCCTCCCGCCTTCCCTCTCCATGTGCCCCTTTAGACCCTCCCCATAGATCCCACCCCATAGATCCTGCCCCATAGATCCTGCCCCATAGAGCCCTGCCCCATAGAGCCTGCCCCATAGATCCTGTCCCATAGATCCTGCCCCATAGAGCCCTGCCCCATAGATCCTGCCCCATAGATCCCACCCCATAGAGCCCTGCCCCATAGATCCTGCCCCATAGAGCCTGCCCCATAGATCCCTGCCCCATAGAGCCTGCCCCATAGATCCCTGCCCCATAGATCCTGCCCCATAGATCCCACCCCATAGAGCCCTGCCCCATAGATCCTGCCCCATAGATCCTGCCCCATAGAGCCTGCCCCATAGATCCCTGCCCCATAGAGCCTGCCCCATAGATCCCACCCCATAGAGCCCTGCCCCATAGATCCTGCCCCATAGATCCTGCCCCATAGAGCCCTGCCCCATAGATCCTGCCCCATAGAGCCCTGCCCCATAGAGCCTGCCCCATAGATCCTGCCCCATAGATCCCTGCCCCATAGAGCCCTGCCCCATAGATCCTGCCCCATAGATCCCTGCCCCATAGAGCCCTGCCCCATAGAGCCTGCCCCATAGAGCCCTGCCCCATAGATCTGCCCCATAGATCCCTGCCCCATAGATCCTGCCCCATAGATCCTGCCCCATAGATCCTGCCCCATAGATCCTGCCCCATAGATCCCTGCCCCATAGAGCCCTGCCCCCATAGATCCTGCCCCATAGATCCTGCCCCATAGAGCCTGCCCCATAGATCCTGCCCCATAGATCCCTGCCCCATAGAGCCCTGCCCCCATAGAGCCTGCCCCCATAGAGCCCTGCCCCATAGATCTGCCCCATAGATCCCTGCCCCATAGATCCCTGCCCCATAGATCCTGCCCCATAGATCCTGCCCCATAGAGCCCTGCCCCCATAGAGCCCTGCCCCATAGAGCCCTGCCCCATAGATCCTGCCCCATAGAGCCCTGCCCCATAGAGCCCTGCCCCATAGATCCTGCCCCATAGATCCTGCCCCATAGAGCCCTGCCCCATAGATCCCTGCCCTATAGAGCCTGCCCCCATAGATCCCACCCCATAGAGCCCTGCCCCATAGATCCCTGCCCCATAGATCCTGCCCCATAGAGCCTGCCCCATAGATCCTGCCCCATAGAGCCCTGCCTCATAGAGCCCTGCCCCATAGAGCCCTGCCCCATAGAGCCCTGCCCCATAGATCCTGCCCCACAGATCCTGCCCCATAGATCCTGCCCCACAGATCCTGCCCCATAGATCCTGCCCCATAGAGCCCTGCCCCATAGATCCTGCCCCATAGATCCTGCCCCATAGATCCTGCCCCATAGAGCCTGCCCCATAGATCCTGCCCCATAGATCCTGCCCCATAGAGCCCTGCCGATCCTGCCCCATAGATCCTGTGCCATAGATCCTGCCCCACAGATCCTGCCCCATAGATCCTGCCCCACAGAGCCCTGCCCCATAGATCCTGCCCCATAGAGCCTGCCCCATAGATCCTGCCCCATAGATCCTGCCCCATAGAGCCCTGCCCCATAGAGCCCTGCCCCATAGAGCCTGCCCCATAGATCCTGCCCCATAGATCCTGCCCCTGCCCCATAGATCCTGCCCCATAGATCCTGCCCCATAGAGCCTGCCCCATAGAGCCCTGCCCCATAGATCCTGCCCCATAGAGCCTGCCCCATAGAGCCCTGCCCCATAGATCCTGCCCCACAGATCCTGCCCCATAGATCCTGCCCCACAGATCCTGCCCCATAGATCCTGCCCCACAGATCCTGCCCCACAGATCCTGCCCCATAGATCCTGCCCCATAGAGCCCTGCCCCATAGATCCTGCCCCATAGAGCCTGCCCCATAGATCCTGCCCCATAGATCCTGCCCCATAGAGCCCTGCCCCATAGATCCTGCCCCACAGATCCTGCCCCATAGATCCTGCCCCACAGATCCTGCCCCATAGATCCTGCCCCACAGATCCTGCCCCCATAGAGTCCCCCCTTTAATAGGGGGAGGGGGAGGGGCTGAAGAGGCCCTTGGAGGGGAACGTGAAGTGGTGGGAGGAGCAACCGGAAGTGGGGGAACCGGAAGGGGGGGGGACCGGAAGTGGTGGGTGGAGTAACCGGAAGTGGGGAACCGGAAGTGGTGGGTGGAGGAACAGGAAGTGGGGAACCGGAAGTGGTGGGAGGAGCAACCGGAAGTGGGGAACCGGAAGTGGTGGGTGGAGCAATCGGAAGTGGGGGAACCGGAAGGGGGGAACCGGAAGTGGTGGGTGGAGCAACCGGAAGTGGGGGAGGGTCAACCGGAAGTGAGGGGAGGGGCTTTTCCTCTAACCTTCCCCTCCCCCCCCCCCAGTGCGGATTCTTCCGTCGCGGCTACCGGCAGCGCCTGGAGGGGGAGGGGCTGAAGGAGGGGGCGGGGCCGGAAGGGGAGGGGCCGGGAGCGGACGAGGCGGGGCCGGAAGCGGAAGGGGAGGGGCCGGAAGAGAGCAGCGACCCCCTGACCCAGGGCTGACCCCTCCCCCACCCGTGGGAACCAATAAAAGGCCTCGCCCCTCCCCCCCCCTCGCTCGTTCCGAGGGAGGTTAATGAGGGTGTTTTGCTAACGAGGCCTCGGTGTCTTAATGAGGGGGGAGGGGCGCTAATTAGGGGTGATTCGCTAATGAGGGGGGCGGTAACGAGGGAGCGGGGTCACGGGAGCCAAGTAGGGAGGAGGGTAATTAGCACATGAGATAATTAGCTGCACGCTAATTAGCTGGGCTGCTCACTAATGAGCTCAGTCCTATGCTAATTAGCTGGGCTGCACGCTAATGAGTTCAGTCCTATGCTAATTAGCTGGGCTGCACGCTAATGAGCTCAGTCCTATGCTAATTAGCTGAGCTGCACGCTAATGAGTTCAGTCCTATGCTAATTAGCTGGGCTGCTCGCTAATGAGCTCAGTCCTATGCTAATTAGCTGGGCTGCTCGCTAATGAGTTCAGTCCTATGCTAATTAGCTGGGCTGCACACTAATGAGCTCAGTCCTATGCTAATTAGCTTCACTGCACGCTAATGAGTTCAGGTCCTATGCTAATTAGCTGGGCTGCATGCTAATGAGCTCAGTCCTATGCTAATTAGCTGCGCTGCACGCTAATGAGCTCAGTCCTATGCTAATTAGCTGAGCTGCACGCTAATGAGCTCAGTCCTATGCTAATTAGCTGAGCTGCTCGCTAATGAGCTCAGTCCTATGCTAATTAGCTGAGCTGCACGCTAATGAGCTCAGTCCTATGCTAATTAGCTGGGCTGCATGCTAATGAGTTCAGTCCTATGCTAATTAGCTGGGCTGCACGCTAATGAGCTCAGTCCTATGCTAATTAGCTGGGCTGCACGCTAATGAGCTCAGTCCTATGCTAATTAGCTGGGCTGCTCGCTAATGAGCTCAGTCCTATGCTAATTAGCTGGGCTGCTCGCTAATGAGTTCAGTCCTATGCTAATTAGCTGGGCTGCACACTAATGAGCTCAGTCCTATGCTAATTAGCTTCACTGCACGCTAATGAGTTCAGTCCTATGCTAATTAGCTGGGCTGCATGCTAATGAGCTCAGTCCTATGCTAATTAGCTGCGCTGCACGCTAATGAGCTCAGTCCTATGCTAATTAGCTGAGCTGCACGCTAATGAGCTCAGTCCTATGCTAATTAGCTGAGCTGCTCGCTAATGAGCTCAGTCCTATGCTAATTAGCTGAGCTGCTCGCTAATGAGCTCAGTCCTATGCTAATTAGCTGAGCTGCACGCTAATGAGCTCAGTCCTATGCTAATTAGCTGGGCTGCATGCTAATGAGTTCAGTCCTATGCTAATTAGCTGGGCTGCACGCTAATGAGCTCAGTCCTATGCTAATTAGCTGGGCTGCACGCTAATGAGCTCTGTCCTATGCTAATTAGCTGGGCTGCTCGCTAATAAGTTCAGTCCTATGCTAATTAGCTGGGCTGCATGCTAATGAGCTCAGTCCTATGCTAATTAGCTGGGTTGCATGCTAATGAGCTCAGTCCTATGCTAATTAACTGGGACACATACTAATGAGTTCAGCCCTATAGTAATTAGCTGAGCTGGTTGCTAATGAGCTCAGCCCTGTGCTAATTAGCTGAGCTGCATGCTAATTAGCTGAGTTGCACGCTAATGAGCTCAGCCCTATGCTAATTAGCTGAGCTGCTCGCTAATGAGCTCAGCCCAACGCTAATTAGCTGGGCTGCTCACTAATGAGCTCAGCCCTACGCTAATTAGCTGAGTTGCTCGTTAATGAGCTCAGCCCAATGCTAATTAGCTGGGCTGCTCGCTAATGAGCTCAGCCCAACGCTAATTAGCTGGGCTGCTCGCTAATGAGCTCCACCCTTCGCTAATTAGCTGGGCTGCTCGCTAATGAGCTCAGCCCTACGCTAATTAGCTGAGTTGCTCGCTAATGAGCTCAGCCCAACACTAATTAGCTGGGCTGCTCACTAATGAGCTCAGCCCAACGCTAATTAGCTGGGCTGCTCGCTAATGAGCTCAGCCCTGTGCTAATTAGCTCCGCTACAAGATAATTTGCTCAGCCCTATGCTAATTAGCTAAGGCGCTCACTAATGACCTGAGCTACTCACTAATGAGCTCAGCCCTATGCTAATTAGCTGGGTTGCTCTCTAATGAGCTCAGCCCTACGCTAATTAGCTGAGCTGCACACTAACGAGCTGAGCTGTTCACTAATGAGCCCAGCCCTCCGCTAATTAGCCGGGTTGCTCTCTAATGAGCTCCGCCCTATGCAAATGAGCTCAGCTCGACGCTAATTAGCCCGATTCAAACGAGCCGGTGCGTGTGGGAGCGAGGCTGAGCGCTCGTTAACGAGCTGGGCCGTGCGCTAATGACCTGGGGGGGGGGGGGGGAAGGAACGAGGGGGGAGACTAATTAGCGAATGAGCTAATTAGCTGGGTGCAAATGAGCACAGAGCCCGCAAATGAGGCCGGCTGGACGCTAATGAGCTCGATGCTAACGAGCTGGAGCTCGTTTGTCCCCTCCCAGTCCCTCCCAGTCCCTCCCAGTCCCCTCCCAGTCCCTCCCAGTCCCTCCCAGTCCCTCCCAGTCCCTCCCAGTTACCCCCAGTCCCTCCCAGTCCCTCCCAGTCCCTCCCAGTCCCTCCCAGTCCCTCCCAGTTCCCCCCAGTCCCTCCCAGTCCCTCCCAGTCCCCTCCCAGTCCCTCCCAGTCCCTCCCAGTCCCCTCCCAGTCCCCTCCCAGTTCCTCCCAGTCCCCTCCCAGTTCCTCCCAGTCCCTCCCAGTCCCTCCCAGTCCCCTCCCAGTCCCTCCCAGTCCCTCCCAGTCCCCTCCCAGTCCCTCCCAGTTCCTCCCAGTCCCTCCCAGTCCCCTCCCAGTGCTTCCCAGTCCCTCCCAGTCTCTCCCAGTTACCCCCAGTGCCTCCCAGTTACCCCCAGTCCCCTCCCAGTCCCTCCCAGTCCCTCCCAGTCCCCTGGGCCGTGGTGCATTGTGGGTATCGAGGCAGCCCGAGCACCTGGGAGGGGGGAACTGGGAGGGACTGGGGGCAACTGGGAGGGACTGGGAGGGACCCGGCGCCGCGGGGCATTGTGGGTAACGAGGTGCCTGGGGGGGGGGGGCAGGTGAGGTTGGCGCGCAAGGGATTGTGGGTAGGGGGGGCGGCGCTGAGCCCGGCGCGGGAGCCGCCGCGGGGCATTGTGGGTCAGGGAGGTGGCGCCGCGGGGCATTGTGGGTAACAGAGGCAGCCGCGGACTCAGCGGCCGCGGGGCATTGTGGGTAAACGAGGGGGCTGAAAGCGCCGGGAGGGGGGGGAAGAGGGTGGCGCGCAAAGGATTGTGGGTCAGGGAGGTGGCGCCGCGGGGCATTGTGGGTAAGGAGGCACCTGAGGGGGCGGGAAGGTGTGGCGCGCAAGGGATTGTGGGTGGGGAGGCGTTGCTGAGCGCCGCGCGGGGGCCGCCGCGGGGCATTGTGGGTCCTAGAGGCGGCGCCGCGGGGCATTGTGGGTAACGAGGCGCCTGAGGACGCCTGAGGGGGGTGGGAGACGGTGGCGCGCAAGGGATTGTGGGTAAGGGGACGGCGCTGAGCGCGGCGCGGGGGCCGCCGCGGGGCATTATGGGTCCTGGAGGCGGCGCCGCGGGGTATTGTGGGTAAACGAGGCGGCTGAGGGCGCCGGGAGGGGGGGAAGAGGGTGGCGCGCCAGGGCTTGTGGGTAGGGGGGGCGGCGCTGAGCGCGGCGCGGGGGCCGCCGCGGGGCATTATGGGTCCTGGAGGCGCCCGGCAGATGCTGTGCGTGTACCTGCTGCGGCCGGTCGGCCCCTCCCCCCGCTGCTACGTGGGGTTCTCGGGGTCCCCCGAGCGGCGGCTCCGGCAGCACAACGGGGGGAGGGGCCGCGGCGGGGCCCGCGCCACCAGCAGGGGGGGGCCCTGGTGAGGGGGAGGGGCTAGAGGGAGGGGGGAGGGGTAAAAGGGGGAGGGAGGGGCCTTAAGGGGGAGGGGGAGGGGTGAAGAGGAGGGGGACGGGACTTAGGGGGTGGGGGAGGGGTCTTAAAGGGGTGGGGGAGGGGCCTTAAAGGCATGGGGGAGGGGCCTTAAAGGCGTGGGGGAGGGGCCTTAAAGGCATGGGGCAGGGGTCTTAAAGGCATGGGGGAGGGGCTAAAAGAGTGGGGGAGGGGCCTTAAAGGTGTGGGGGAGGGGCCTTAAAGGGGTGGGGGAGGAGCTAAAAGAGTGAGGGAGGAGCTGAAAGAGTGGGGGAGGGGCTAAAGGGGTGGGGGAGGGGCTAAAAGGGTGGGGGAGGGTCTCTCACCTTCCCCCCCCCCCCAGGGCCCTCGAGCTCTTCGTTTACGGCTTCCCCAGCGCCATCGCTGCCCTCAGGGTGGGTGGGGGAGGGGCTGAGGGGGAGGGGCCTAAGTGGGTGGGGGAGGGGCTGAGGTGGGTGGGGGAGGGGCCGAAGGTGGGAAGGGGGGTTCCTAGAGGGTGGGGGAGGGGCCGAAGGGGGGAAGGGGGGTTCCTAGAGGGTGGGGGAGGGGCCGGAGGTGGGAAGGGGGGTTCCTAGAGGGTGGGGGAGGGGCCGAAGCTGGGAAGGGGGGTTCCTAGAGGGTGGGGGAGGGGCCGAAGGTGGGAAGGGGGGTTCCTAGCGGGTGGGGGAGGGGCCAGAGGTGGGAAGGGGGGTTCCTAGAGGGTGGGGGAGGGGCTGAAGGTGGGAAGGGGGGTTCCTAGAGGGTGGGGGAGGGGAAGAAGGTGGGAAAGGGGGTTCCTAGAGGGTGGGGGAGGGGCCGGAGGTGGGAAGGGGGGTTCCTAGCGGGTGGGGGAGGGGCCGGAGGTGGGAAGGGGGGTTCCTAGAGGGTGGGGGAGGGGCTGAATGTGGGAAGGGGGGTTCCTAGAGGGTGGGGGAGGGGCCGAAGGTGGGAAGGGGGGTTCCTAGCGGGTGGGGGAGGGGCCGGAGGTGGGAAGGGGGGTTCCTAGAGGGTGGGGGAGGGGCTGAATGTGGGAAGGGGGGTTCCTAGCGGGTGGGGGAGGGGCCGAAGAGGGGAAGGGGGGTTCCTAGCGGGTGGGGGAGGGGCTGAAGGTGGGAAGGGGGGTTCCTAGCGGGTGGGGGAGGGGCTGGAGGTGGGAAGGGGGGTTCCTAGAGGGTGGGGGAGGGGCTGAATGTGGGAAGGGGGGTTCCTAGCGGGTGGGGGAGGGGCCGAAGAGGGGAAGGGGGGTTCCTAGCGGGTGGGGGAGGGGCCGGAGGTGGGAAGGGGGGTTCCTAGCGGGTGGGGGAGGGGCCGAAGAGGGGAAGGGGGGTTCCTAGCGGGTGGGGGAGGGGCCGGAGGTGGGAAGGGGGTGTCTCAGCGGGTGGGGGAGGGTCTCCCTGACCCCCCCCCCCCTTTTCTTTCCGCTCCCCCCGCAGTTCGAATGGGCCTGGCAGCACCCGGCTCGTTCGCGGCGCCTGCGGGGGCTCGTGGGCCGTGGGTCGCGCCGTGGGTCGCGCCGTGGGTCGCGCCGTGGGGCAGAGGAATTGGGGGTGAGGGCGAGGGGGGCTCTGGGCCGGGCCTTGAGGACCCTCCCCCTCCTGCTGGGGGCCCCCCCCCTGGCGCCGCCTCCCCCTGCGGCTCCGCTGGCTGCGGCCCCCGCCCCTCCCCCCCTTGCGGCCCCCGCCCCCCCCGCACGTCGTCGTCGAGGAGGGGGAGGGGCCGGACGAGGAGGTGGAGGGGCTCCGGCAGGAGGCTCCGCCCCCCGGTGGGTCATGTGACCTCTGCGGGGAGAGCTGTGAGGTGAGTGAGGGGGGAAGAGAAGGGGTTAACGGAGAGGGGAGGGGCTTAAAGGGGTGGGAGGAGGAGCTTAAAGGGGCAGGGGAGGGGCTTAAGGGACAAAGGGTTAAGGGGGGGCTGGGGGGGTGGGGAAGGGGCCTAAATGGGAGCTTAAGGCGTGGGGGGAGGAGCCTAAAGGGGCGGGGGGAGGGGCCTAAAGGGGCGGGGGAGGAGCCTAAAGGGGCAGGGGAGGAGCTTAAGGGACGAAGGGTTAAGGGGGGGCTGGGGGGGTGGGGAAGGGGCCTAAATGGGAGCTTAAGGCGTGGGGGGAGGAGCCTAAAGGGGCGGGGGGAGGGGCCTAAAGGGGCGGGGGAGGAGCCTAAAGGGGCGGGGGAGGAGCCTAAAGGGGCAGGGGAGGGGTTTAAGGGTCAAAGGGTTAAGGGGGGGCTGGGGTGTGGGGAAGGGGCCTAAATGGGAGCTTAAGGGGTGGGGGAGGGGCCTAAAGGGGTGGGGGAGGAGCCTAAAGAGGCAAGGGAGGAGCTTAAGGGACAAAGGGTTAATGGGGGGTTTGGGGGGGTGGGGAAGGGGCCTAAATGGGAGCTTAAGGGGTGGGGGGAGGAGCCTAAAGAGGCGGTGGGAGGAGCCTAAAGGGGCAGGGGAGGAGCCTAAAGGGGCAGGGGAGGGGCTTAAGAGTCAAAGGGTGAAGGGGGGGTTGGGGGGGTGGGGAAAGGGCCTAAATGGGAGGGGCTTAAGGAGTAGGGGGAGGGGCAGTAATTGAGGTTTGGGGAAAGGGGGAGGAGCTTAAGGGGTTGGAGGAGGAGGTCTGACCCCCCCAAAATTACCCCCCCCCCCCCCAAAGCCATCCCTCCCCCCCCTGCGGTGCCCACGCTGCCCCCTGGCCGCCCACCCCCCCTGCCTGGCACGGAGCCTCCTCGGCCACGAGCCCCACGAGCTGCTGCCCCTGCAGGGAAACTGCCCCAGGTGGGCGGGGCTTGAAGGAAGGGGCGGGGCCTGAAAGGATGGGGCGGGGCCTGAAAGGAGGAGGCAGTTGTGGGTCTGAGGGGAGCGTTTGTGAGTCTGGGGGGCAGTTGTGAGTCCGAGAGGGGTAGTTGTGGGTTCGAGAGGGGCAGATGTGGGTCTGAGAAGAGCAATTGGGAGTCTGGGGGGGCAGTTGTGGGTCACGGGGGTGGCAGCTGTGGGTCCGAGAGCAGGATTTGCGGGTCTGGGGGGCAGTTGTGGGTCTGGGGGGGCAGTTGTAGGTCACGGGGGTGGAAACTGTGGGTCCGAGAGCAGGATTTGTGGGTCTGGGGGGGCAGTTGTGGGTCACGGGGGTGGAAACTGTGGGTCCGAGAGCAGGATTTGTGGGTCTGGGGGAGCAGTTGTGGGTCACGGGGGTGGAAACTGTGGGTCCGAGAGCAGGATTTGTGGGTCTGGGGGAGCAGTTGTGGGTCACGGGGGTGGCAGCTGTGGGTCCGAGAGCAGGATTTGTGAGTCTGGGGGGCAGTTGTGGGTCTGGGGGGGCAGTTGTGGGTCACGGGGGTGGCAGCTGTGGGTCCGAGAGCAGGATTTGTGGGTCTGGGGGGCAGTTGTGGGTCTGGGGGGGCAGGTGTGGGTCACGGAGGTGGCAGCTGTGGGTCCGAGAGCAGGATTTGTGGGTCTAGGAGGCAGTTGTGGGTCTGGGGGAGCAGTTGTGGGTCACGGGGGTGGCAGCTGTGGGTCTGAGAGCAGGATTTGTGGGTCTGGGGGGCAGTTGTGGGTCTGGGGAAGCAGTTGTGGGTCACGGGGGTGGCAGTTGTGGGTCCGAGAGCAGGATTTGTGGGTCTGGGGGGCAGTTGTGGGTCTGGGGGAGCAGTTGTGGGTCACGGGGGTGGCAGCTGTGGGTCCGAGAGCAGGATTTGTGGGTCTGGGGGGCAGTTGTGGGTCTGGGGGAGCAGTTGTGGGTCACGGGGGTGGCAGCTGTGGGTCCGAGAGCAGGATTTGTGGGTCTAGGAGGCAGTTGTGGGTCTGGGGGGGCAGTTGTGGGTCCCGGGGGTGGAAACTGTGGGTCTGAGAGCAGGATTTGTGGGTCTGGGGGGGCAGTTGTGGGTCCCGGGGGTGGAAACTGTGGGTCCGAGAGCAGGATTTGTGGGTCTGGGGGGGCAGTTGTGGGTCCCGGGGGTGGAAACTGTGGGTCCGAGAGCAGGATTTGTGGGTCTGGGGGGGCAGTTGTGGGTCTGGGGGAGCAGTTGTGGGTCACGGGGGTGGCAGCTGTGGGTCCGAGAGCAGGATTTGTGGGTCTAGGAGGCAGTTGTGGGTCTGGGGGGGCAGTTGTGGGTCCCGGGGGTGGAAACTGTGGGTCTGAGAGCAGGATTTGTGGGTCTAGGAGGCAGTTGTGGGTCTGGGGGAGCAGTTGTGGGTCACAGGGGTGGCAGCTGTGGGTCTGAGAGCAGGATTTGTGGGTCTGGGGGGCAGTTGTGGGTCTGGGGGGCAGCTGTGGGTCCGAGAGCAGGATTTGTGGGTCTAGGGGGCAGTTGTGGGTCTGGGGGGCAGTTGTGGGTCTGGGGGGCAGCTGTGGATCTGAGAACACGATTTGTGAGTCTGGGGAGCAGTTGTGGGTCACAGGAAGGGCAAATGTGAATCTAGGGAGCAGTTGTAGGTCTAAGAGGGGCAGTTATGGGTCTGGGGGGCACTTAGGGATCTGGGAAGGGCACTTAGGGGTCTGAAGAAACAGTTATGGGTCACAGGGAAACAATTGCAGGTCTGACACGAGCGCTTGTGGGTCCCGGAGGAGCATTTGTAGCATGTGGGGGGAGTTGGGGGTCTGAGAAGGGGAGTTGGGGGTCCGAGAGGGGCAATTAGGGGTCTACGGGGCACTTATGGGTCTCTGCCCCCCAGGTGCGCCCTCCCCCTGCTGTGGGGCGACTTGATCCGGCGGCACCGTGAGGCCTACGGCTCCTCCTCCGCCTCCTGAGCCCTTTGCTGACTTCAAAACGCCTTTAATTATAATAAAATATATTTATTTTTTTAATCTTCGACTCCATTTCCGGGTATTTGACTCCACTTCCGGGTCATTAATTCCACGTCCGGGTCATTGGTGCCACTCCCGGATGTCCCACCCCCTACTTCAGGATCATTGGCTCCACTTCCGGATATCCCAACCTCAACTTCCGGGTCATTGGCTCCACTTCCGGATCATTGGCTCCACTTCCGGGTGTCCCGCACTCTACTTCCGGGTCATTGGCTCCACTTCCGGATGTCCCACCCTCCACTTCCGAGTCATTGACCCCACTTCCGGGTGCCCCACCCTCCACTTCCGGATCATTGCCTCCACTTCCGGATGTCCCACCCTCTACTTCTGAGTCATTGACCCCGCTTCCGGATATCCCACCCTCCACTTCCGGGTCATTGACCCCCCACTTCCGGGGTGCCCCCACCTCCCTCCCAGGTCTCATTTGTAGCGCCTCAACCTGACCTCCGGCTGCTTCACGTCGCTTCCGGGGGTGAGGCGAGCTACTTCCGGGTGCCCACTTCCGGTTCCGGGGTGACCACTTCCGGTTCCGGGGTGCCCACTTCCGGGAAGGGCCGGGATCACTTCTTCTTGGTCTCGCGGCAGGCGACGACGTAGCGCTGGGCGACGTTGAGGGGGGGCGAGTAGCCGTCGGCGTAGGACGTGTCCTCGAAGAGCACCGAGTAGTCGTCCTGGGGCTGCTCCGGGGGGAAAACTGGGATGTGGGGGGAAACTGGGATGGGGGGGGAACTGGGATGTGGGGGGAAAACTGGGATGGGGGGGGAAACACTGGGATGGGGGGGAAACACTGGGATGGGGGGGAAACACTGGGATGGGGGGGAAACACTGGGATGGGGGGGGAAACACTGGGATGGGGGGGGAAACACTGGGATGGGGGGGGAAACTGGGATGGGGGGGAACACTGGGATGGGGGGGGAAAACTGGGATGGGGGGGGGAACTGGGATGGGGGGGGAAACTGGGATGGGGGGGAACTGGGATGGGGGGGGAAACTGGGATGGGGGGGAACTGGGATGGGGGGGGAAACTGGGATGGGGGGGGAACTGGGATGGGGAAAACTGGGATGTGGGGGGAAACTGGGATGGGGGGGAACACTGGGATGGGGGGGGAAACACTGGGATGGGGGGGGAACACTGGGATGGGGGGGGAACACTGGGATGGGGGGGGAACACTGGGATGGGGGGGGAAACACTGGGATGGGGGGGGGAAACTGGGATGGGGGGGGGGAAACTGGGATGGGGGGGGAACTGGGATGGGGGGGGAAACACTGGGATGGGGGGGGAACACTGGGATGGGGGGGGAACACTGGGATGGGGGGGGGAAACACTGGGATGGGGGGGGAAACACTGGGATGGGGGGGGAAACACTGGGATGGGGGGGGAAACTGGGATGGGGGGGGAAACTGGGATGGGGGGGGGAAACTGGGATGGGGGGGGGAAACTGGGATGGGGGGGAACTGGGATGGGGGGGGAAACTGGGATGGGGGGGAACTGGGATGGGGGGGGAAACTGGGATGGGGGGGGAACTGGGATGGGGAAAACTGGGATGTGGGGGGAAACTGGGATGGGGGGGGAAAACTGGGATGGGGGGGGAAACTGGGATGGGGGGGGAAACTGGGATGGGGGGGGAAACTGGGATGGGGGGGGAAACTGGGATGGGGGGGGAAACTGGGATGGGGGGGGAAACTGGGATGGGGGGGGAAACTGGGATGGGGGGGGAAACTGGGATGGGGGGGGAAACTGGGATGGGGGGGGAAACTGGGATGGGGGGGGAAACTGGGATGGGGGGGGAAACTGGGATGGGGGGGGAAACTGGGATGGGGGGGGAAACTGGGATGGGGGGGGAAACTGGGATGGGGGGGGGAAACTGGGATGGGGGGGGGAAACACTGGGATGTGGGGGGAAACTGGGATGGGGGGGAACTGGGATGGGGGGGGGGAAACTGGGATGGGGGGGGGAAACTGGGATGGGGGGGAACTGGGATGGGGGGGGAACTGGGATGGGGGGGGGAACTGGGATGGGGGGGGGGAACTGGGATGGGGGGGGAACTGGGATGGGGGGGGGAACTGGGATGGGGGGGGAACTGGGATGGGGGGGGGAAACTGGGATGGGGGGGAAACACTGGGATGGGGGGGGAAACACTGGGATGGGGGGGGAAACACTGGGATGGGGGGGAAACTGGGATGGGGGGGAACACTGGGATGGGGGGGAACACTGGGATGGGGGGGGAAACTGGGATGGGGGGGAACTGGGATGGGGGGGGAAACTGGGATGGGGGGGAACACTGGGATGGGGGGGGAAACACTGGGATGGGGGGGGAACACTGGGATGGGGGGGGAACACTGGGATGGGGGGGGAAACACTGGGATGGGGGGGGAACACTGGGATGGGGGGGGAACACTGGGATGGGGGGGGAAACACTGGGATGGGGGGGGAACACTGGGATGGGGGGGGGAAACTGGGATGGGGGGGGAAACTGGGATGGGGGGGAACTGGGATGGGGGGGAACTGGGATGGGGGGGAACTGGGATGGGGGGGAACTGGGATGGGGGGGGAACTGGGATGGGGGGGGAAACTGGGATGGGGGGGGAAACTGGGATGGGGGGGGAAACTGGGATGGGGGGGGAAACTGGGATGGGGGGGGAAACTGGGATGGGGGGGAAACTGGGATGGGGGGGGGAAACACTGGGATGTGGGGGGAAACTGGGATGGGGGGGAACTGGGATGGGGGGGGAAACACTGGGATGGGGGGGGAAACACTGGGATGGGGGGGGAAACTGGGATGGGGGGGAACTGGGATGGGGGGGGAAACACTGGGATGGGGGGGGAAACACTGGGATGGGGGGGGGAAACACTGGGATGGGGGGGAAACTGGGATGGGGGGGGGAACTGGGATGGGGGGGGGAACTGGGATGGGGGGGGAACTGGGATGGGGGGGGAACTGGGATGGGGGGGGAACTGGGATGGGGGGGGAACTGGGATGGGGGGGGGAACTGGGATGGGGGGGGAACTGGGATGGGGGGGGGAAACTGGGATGGGGGGGAAACACTGGGATGTGGGGGGGAAACACTGGGATGTGGGGGGGAAACACTGGGATGGGGGGGGAAACTGGGATGGGGGGGGAACACTGGGATGGGGGGGGAACTGGGATGGGGGGGGGAAACTGGGATGGGGGGGGGAAACTGGGATGGGGGGGGAAACTGGGATGTGGGGGGGGGAAACTGGGATGTGGGGGGGGGAAACTGGGATGGGGGGGGAAACTGGGATGGGGGGGGGAAACTGGGATGGGGGGGGGAAACTGGGATGGGGGGGGGAAACACTGGGATGGGGGGGGGAAACACTGGGATGGGGGGGGAAACTGGGATGGGGGGGGAAACTGGGATGGGGGGGGAAACTGGGATGGGGGGGGGAAACACTGGGATGGGGGGGGAAACTGGGATGTGGGGGGGAAACACTGGGATGGGGGGGGAAACACTGGGATGGGGGGGGAAACACTGGGATGGGGGGGGAAACACTGGGATGGGGGGGGAAACTGGGATGGGGGGGGAAACTGGGATGGGGGGGGAAACTGGGATGGGGGGGGGGAAACTGGGATGGGGGGGGAAACTGGGATGGGGGGGGGGGAAACTGGGATGGGGGGGGAAACACTGGGATGGGGGGGAAACTGGGATGGGGGGGGGCACTGGGATGGGGGGGGGAAACACTGGGATGGGGGGGGGGAAACACTGGGATGTGGGGGGGAAACACTGGGATGGGGGGGAAACACTGGGATGGGGGGGGGAAACACTGGGATGTGGGGGGGAAACACTGGGATGGGGGGGGGAAACACTGGGATGGGGGGGGAAACACTGGGATGGGGGGGGAAACACTGGGATGGGGGGGGAAACACTGGGATGGGGGGGGAACACTGGGATGGGGGGGAAACACTGGGATGGGGGGGGAAACACTGGGATGGGGGGGGAAACACTGGGATGGGGGGGGGAAACACTGGGATGGGGGGGAAACTGGGATGGGGGGGGAAACTGGGATGGGGGGGGAAACTGGGATGGGGGGGGAAACTGGGATGGGGGGGGAAACACTGGGATGGGGGGGGAAACTGGGATGGGGGGGGAAACACTGGGATGGGGGGGGAAACACTGGGATGGGGGGGGAAACACTGGGATGGGGGGGGAAACACTGGGATGGGGGGGGAACACTGGGATGGGGGGGGAAACACTGGGATGGGGGGGGAAACCTGGGATGGGGGGGGAAACACTGGGATGGGGGGGGAAACACTGGGATGGGGGGGGAAACTGGGATGGGGGGGGAAACACTGGGATGGGGGGGGAAACACTGGGATGGGGGGGGAAACACTGGGATGGGGGGGGAAACACTGGGATGGGGGGGGAAACACTGGGATGGGGGGGGAAACACTGGGATGGGGGGGGAAACACTGGGATGGGGGGGGAAACACTGGGATGGGGGGGGAAACACTGGGATGGGGGGGGAAACACTGGGATGGGGGGGGAAACACTGGGATGGGGGGGGGAAACTGGGATGGGGGGGGAAACACTGGGATGGGGGGGGAAACTGGGATGGGGGGGGAAACTGGGATGGGGGGGGGAAACTGGGATGGGGGGGGAAACTGGGATGGGGGGGGGAAACTGGGATGGGGGGGGAAACTGGGATGGGGGGGGAAACTGGGATGGGGGGGGAAACTGGGATGGGGGGGGGGAAACTGGGATGGGGGGGGGAAACTGGGATGGGGGGGGAAACTGGGATGGGGGGGGAAACTGGGATGGGGGGGGGAAACTGGGATGGGGGGGGAAACTGGGATGGGGGGGGAAACTGGGATGGGGGGGGAAACTGGGATGGGGGGGGAAACTGGGATGGGGGGGGAAACTGGGATGGGGGGGGAAACTGGGATGGGGGGGGAAACTGGGATGGGGGGGGAAACTGGGATGGGGGGGGGAAACTGGGATGGGGGGGGAAACTGGGATGGGGGGGGAAACTGGGATGGGGGGGGGAAACTGGGATGGGGGGGGAAACTGGGATGGGGGGGGAAACTGGGATGGGGGGGGAACTGGGATGGGGGGGGGAAACTGGGATGGGGGGGGGAACTGGGATGGGGGGGGGGAAACTGGGATGGGGGGGGAAACTGGGATGGGGGGGAAACACTGGGATGGGGGGGAAACACTGGGATGGGGGGAAACACTGGGATGGGGGGGAAACACTGGGATGGGGGGGAAACACTGGGATGGGGGGGGAAACTGGGATGGGGGGGAAACTGGGATGGGGGGGAAACACTGGGATGGGGGGGGAAACACTGGGATGGGGGGGGAAACACTGGGATGGGGGGGGAAACTGGGATGGGGGGGGAAACTGGGATGGGGGGGGAAACTGGGATGGGGGGGGAAACTGGGATGGGGGGGGGAAACTGGGATGGGGGGGGAAACTGGGATGGGGGGGGAAACTGGGATGGGGGGGGAAACTGGGATGGGGGGGGAAACTGGGATGGGGGGGGAAACTGGGATGGGGGGGGGAACTGGGATGGGGGGGGAAACTGGGATGGGGGGGAAACACTGGGATGGGGGGGGAAACACTGGGATGGGGGGGAACACTGGGATGGGGGGGAAACACTGGGATGGGGGGGAAACTGGGATGGGGGGGAAACACTGGGATGGGGGGGGAAACACTGGGATGGGGGGGGAAACACTGGGATGGGGGGGGAAACACTGGGATGGGGGGGAAACACTGGGATGGGGGGGGAAACACTGGGATGGGGGGGAAACTGGGATGGGGGGGAAACACTGGGATGGGGGGGGAAACTGGGATGGGGGGGAAACTGGGATGGGGGGGGAAACACTGGGATGGGGGGGGAAACACTGGGATGGGGGGGGAAACACTGGGATGGGGGGGGGAAACACTGGGATGGGGGGGAAACACTGGGATGGGGGGGGAAACTGGGATGGGGGGGAACACTGGGATGGGGGGGAAACTGGGATGGGGGGGAAACACTGGGATGGGGGGGGAAACACTGGGATGGGGGGGGAAACACTGGGATGGGGGGGAAACACTGGGATGGGGGGGGGAAACTGGGATGGGGGGGGAAACACTGGGATGGGGGGGGAAACTGGGATGGGGGGGAAACTGGGATGGGGGGGGAAACTGGGATGGGGGGGAAACTGGGATGGGGGGGGAAACTGGGATGGGGGGGGAAACTGGGATGGGGGGGGAAACTGGGATGGGGGGGGAAACTGGGATGGGGGGGGAAACTGGGATGGGGGGGGAAACTGGGATGGGGGGGGAAACTGGGATGGGGGGGGAAACTGGGATGGGGGGGGAAACTGGATGGGGGGGGGAAACTGGGATGGGGGGGGAAACTGGGATGGGGGGGGAAACTGGGATGGGGGGGAAACTGGGATGGGGGGGGAAACTGGGATGGGGGGGGAAACTGGGATGGGGGGGGAAACTGGGATGGGGGGGGAAACTGGGATGGGGGGGGGAACTGGGATGGGGGGGGAAACTGGGATGGGGGGGGAAACTGGGATGGGGGGGGAAACTGGGATGGGGGGGAAACACTGGGATGGGGGGGGAAACACTGGGATGGGGGGGAAACACTGGGATGGGGGGGAAACACTGGGATGGGGGGGAAACATGGGATGGGGGGGGAAACTGGGATGGGGGGGGAAACTGGGATGGGGGGGGAAACACTGGGATGGGGGGGGAAACACTGGGATGGGGGGGGAAACTGGGATGGGGGGGAAACTGGGATGGGGGGGAAACTGGGATGGGGGGGGAAACTGGGATGGGGGGGGAAACTGGGATGGGGGGGGAAACTGGGATGGGGGGGGAAACTGGGATGGGGGGGGAAACTGGGATGGGGGGGGAAACTGGGATGGGGGGGGAAAACTGGGATGGGGGGGGAAACTGGGATGGGGGGGGGAAACCTGGGATGGGGGGGGGAAACTGGGATGGGGGGGGAAACTGGGATGGGGGGGGGAAACACTGGGATGGGGGGGGAAACACTGGGATGGGGGGGGAAACACTGGGATGGGGGGGAAACACTGGGATGGGGGGGAAACCTGGGATGGGGGGGAAACACTGGGATGGGGGGGAAACACTGGGATGGGGGGAAACACTGGGATGGGGGGGGAAACACTGGGATGGGGGGGGAAACACTGGGATGGGGGGGGGAAACACTGGGATGGGGGGGGAAACACTGGGATGGGGGGGGGAAACACTGGGATGGGGGGGGAAACACTGGGATGGGGGGGGGAAACACTGGGATGGGGGGGGAAA
>JAUNZM010002406.1:0-30000 GCA_033459285.1 Clamator glandarius
TATAACGGTCTGGGGGCTTTTAGAAGGATTCGTGAAGGGTCTAGAAGGGTCTGGGGGCTCATAGAAAGGTCCTGGTGGGCTCTAGAAGGGTCTGGCGAATTTTAGAAGGGTCCCGGGGGCTCTAGAAGTGTCTGGGGGCATTTAGAATCGTCCTGGGAGGCTCTAGAATGGTCTGGCGGCTTTTAGAAGGGTCCTGGGGGCTCTAGAAGGGTCTGGGGGCTTTTAGAAGGGTCCTGGGGTGATCTAGATGGGTCTGGGGACATTTAGAGGTACCCTGGGGGCATCTAGAAGGGTCTGGGGGCTTTTAGAAGGGTCCTGGGGAGCTCTAGAAGGGTCTGGGGGCTTTTAGAAGGGTCCTGGGAGGGTCTAGAAGGGTCTGGGGACTTTTAGAATGGTCCTGGGAGGCTCTAGAAGGGTCTGGAGGCTTTTAGAAGGGTCCTGCGGGGCTCTAGAAGGGTCTGGAGGCTTTTAGAAGGGTCCTGGGGTGCTCTAGAAGGGTCTGGGGTTTTTAGAAGGGTCCTGGTGGCGTCTAGAAGTGTCTGGGGTCTTTTAGAATAGACCTGGGGGCCTCTAGAACGGTCTCGGGGCTTTTAGAAGGGTCCTGGGAGGATCTAGAAGGGTCTGGGTGCTTTTAGAAGGATCCGGGGAGGGTCTACAATCGTCTGGGGGCTTTTAGAAGGGTCCTGGTGGGCTCTAGAAGGGTCTGGAAGCATTTAGAAGGGTCCTGGGTTGCTCTAGAATGGTCTGGGGACATTTAGAGGTACCCTGGGGGCATCTAGAAGGGTCTGGGGGCTTTTACAAGGGTCCTGGGGAGCTCTAGAAGGGTTTGGGGGCTTTAAAATGGCCCTGGGAGGGTCTAGAAGGGTCTGGCAACTTTTAGAAGGGTCCTGGGAGGCTCTAGAAGGGTCTGGAGGCTTTTAGAAGGGTCCTGGGGTGCTCTAGAAGGGTCTGGAGGCTTTTAGAAGGGTCCTGGTGTGCTCTAGAAGGGTCTGGAGGCCTTAAGAGGGTCCCTGGGGGCTCTAGAAGGGTCTGGGGTTTTTAGAAGCGTCCTGGTGGCGTGTAGAAGTGTCTGGGGGCTTTTAGAATAGACCTGGGGGCCTCTAGAAGGGTCTCGGGGCTTTTAGAAGGGTCCTGGGAGGATCTAGAAGGGTCTGGGTGCTTTTAGAAGGATCCGGGGAGGGTCTACTATCGTCTGGGGACTTTTAGAAGGGTCCTGGGGGGCTCTAGACGGGTCTGGAAGCATTTAGAAGGGTCCTGGGATGCTCTAGAATGGTCTGGGAGCATTTAGAAGGGTCCTGGTGTCTCTAGAAGTCTGGGGGCTTTTAGAATGGTCCTGGGGGACTCTAGAAGGGTCTGGGGCTATTTAGAAGGGCACTTGTGGGGTCTAGAAATGTCTGGGGGCTTTTAGATTGATCCGGGGAGGGTCTAGAAGGGTCTGGGGTCTTTTAGAAGGGTCCTGGGGGGCTCTAGAAGCGTCTGGGTCTTTTAGAATGGACCTGGGAGGCTCTAGAACGGTCTGGGTGCTTTTAGAAGGGTCCTGGAAGGCTCTAGGAGGGTCTGGGTTCTTTTAGAATGGTCCTGGAGGGCATCTAGAAAGGTCTGGGTACCTTTAGAGGGGCCCTGGGAGCCTCTAGAAGGGTCTGGATGCTTTTAGAAGGGTCCTGGGAGGCTCTAGAAGGGTCTAGGTGCTTTTAGAATGATCCGGGGATGCCTTAGAAGTGTCTGCGGGCTTTTAGAATGATCCGGGGAGGGTCTAGAAGGGTCTAGGGACTTATAGAATGATTCGGGGAGGGTCTAGATGGATCTGGAGGCTTTTAGATGGGTCCTGGGGGGCTCTAGAAGCGACCGGACGCTTTTAGAAGGGCCCTGGGGTCCTCTAGAAGGGTCTGGTGTCTTTTAGAAGGGTCCTGCGAGCCTCTGGAAGGGTCTGGGGTCTTTTAGAAGGGTTGGGGGCCTCTAGAAGGGTCTGGGTACCTTTAGAGGGCCCCTGGGATCTTCTAGAAGCGTCTGGGGGCTTTTAGAAGGGTCCTGGGGGGCTCTAGAAGGGTCTGGGGTCTTTTAGAAGGATCCGGGGAGGGTCTAGAAGGGTCTGGGGTCTTTTAGAAGGATCCGGGTGGGGTCTAGAAGGGTCTGGGGCCTTTTAGAATGGTCCTTGGGGGGCTCTAGAAGGGTCTGGAGGATTTTAGAAGGGTCCTGGTGGGGCTTAGAAGGGTCTTGGGGCTTTTCGAAGGGTCCTCGGGGGCTTCAGAAGGGTCTGGGGTCTATTTGAAGGGTCCTTGGGGGCTCTAGAGTGGTCTGGGGGCTTTTAGAAGAGTCCTGGGTGCCTCTAGAAGGGTGTGGGGTCTTTTAGAATGGTCCTGGGGGGCTCTAGAAGGGTCTGGGGGCTTTTAGAAGGGTCCTAGGGGCCTCTAGAAGGGTCTGGGGATTTTTAGAAGGGACCTTGGATTCTCTAGAAGGGTCTTGGTGCTTTTAGAAGGGTCCTGGGAGGTTCTAGAAGGGTCTGGGTGCTTTTATAGGGGACCTGGGTTTCTCTAGAAGAGACTTGGTGCTTTTAGAAGGGTCCTGGGGAGCTCTAGAGGGGTCTGGGGGTTTTTAGAAGGGTCCTGGGGAGCTCTAGAAGGGTCTGGGGCTTTTTGATGGGTTCTGGGTGGCTCTAGAAGGGTCTCGGGGCTTTTAGAAGGGTCCTTTGGAGCTCTAGAGTGGTCTGGGGGCTTTTAGAAGGGTCCTGGGGGGCTCTAGAAGCATCTGGGGGCTCTTAGAAGGGTCCTAGGGGCCTCTAGAAGGGTCTTTATGATTTGAGAAGGGTCCTGGGGGGCTCTAGAAGGGTCTTGGGGCTTTTATAAGGGTCCTAGGAGGTTCTGAAAGCGTCTGGAGGCTTTATAGTGGGGCCCTGATCTTCTCTAGAAGAGTCTGGGGACTTTTAGAAGGGTCCTGGGAAGCTCTAGAATGGTCTGGGGTCTCTTAGAAGGGTCCTGGGGGGCTCTAGAAGGGTCTGGGGGATTTTAGAAGGGTCCTGGGGTCCTCTAGAAGGGTCTGGGTGTTTTTAGGAGGGACCTGGGGTCTCTAGATGTGTCTGGATGCTTTTAGAAGGGTCCGGGGGGGGGTTGTAGGGTCTGGGGGCTTTTAAAAGTGTCCTGGGTGGATCTAGAAGGGTCTGGGATCTTTTAGTAGACTCCTGGGAAGCTCTAGAAGGGTCTACTGTCTTTTAGAACAGTCCTGGGGGGCTCTAAAAGGGTCTGAGGGGCTTTTAGAAGGGTCCTGGGGGGCTCTATACGGGTCTGGGGGCTTTTAGAAGGGTCCTGGGGGGCTCTAGAAAGGTCTGGGGGCTTTTATAAGGGTCCTGGGTGGCTCTATACGGGTCTGGGGTTTTTAGAAGGGTCCTGGGCGTCTCTAGAAGGGTCTGGGTGCTTTTGAAAGGGTTCTGAGGTTCTCTAGAAGGGTTTTGGGTCTTTTAGATTGGTCCTGGGAGGCTCTAGAATGGTCTGGGGAATTTTAGAAGGGTCCTGGAGGGCTCTAGAAGGCTCTGGGGCCTTTTAGAAGGGTCCTGGTGGGCTCTAGAAGGATCTATGGGCTTTTAGACAGTTCCAGAAAGGCTGTAGAATGGTCTGGGGGATATTAGAAAGGTTCTGTGGGGCTCTAGATTGGTCTTTGGGCTTTTGGAAGGGTCCTGGTGGGCTCTAAATTGTTCTGGGTTTTTTTGGAAGGGTCCTCTTGGGCTCTAGAAGGGTCTGGGATCTTATAGAAGGGTTTTGGGCAGCACTAGAAGGGTCTGTGGTCTTTTAGAAGTGTATTGGGTGGCTCTAGAATGGTCTGGGTGCTTTTAGAAGTTTCCAGAGGGGCTCTAGATGGGTCTTTGGGCTTTTAGAAGGGTACTGGGCGTCTCTAGAAGGGTCTTGTTTTTTTTAGAAGGGTCCTGGGGAGCTCTAGAAGGGTCTGGGGTCTTTTAGATAAGTCCTGGGAGGTTCTAGAAGGGTCTGGGTGTTTTAGAAGGGTCCTGGGGTGCTCTAGAATAGTCTGGGGGCTTTTAGAAGAGTCCTGGGTGTATCTAGAAGCGTCTTGAAGCTTCTAAGAAGGGATCGGGAGGTCTATAGAAGGGTCTGGGGGCTTTTAGAACAGTCTTGGGGAGCTCTAGAATACTCTGGGGGCTTTTAGAAGGGTCCTGGGGGGCTCTAGAGAGGTCTGGGTTCTTTTAGAAGGATCCTGGGGTGCTCTAGAAGGTTCTGGGGACTTTTCGAAGGGTCCTGGGTGGCTCTAGTATGGTCTGGGTCTTTTAGTAAGGTCCCGGGGGTCTCTAGAAGGGTCTGGGGGCTATTAGAAGGGTCCTGGGGTGCTCCAGACGGGTCTGGGGGCTTTTAGAATGGTCCTGGGGTGCTCTAGAAGGGTCTGGGGGCTTTGAGAACGGTCCTGGGGGGCTCTAGATGTGTCTGGGGGCTTTTATAAGGGTTCTGGGGCGCTCTAGACGGGTCTGGGGGCTTTTAGAAGGGTCCTGGGGGGCTTTAGAAGGGTCTGGGGAATTTTGAAAGGGTTCTGTGGGGCTCTAGAAGGGTCTGGGGTCTTTTAGAAGGGTTCGGGGGGGCTCTAGAATGGTCTGGTGTCTTCTAGAATTTTCCTGGGGGGCTCTAGATGGGTCTGGGTTCTTTTAGAATTGTCCTGGGAAGCTCTAGAAGGGTATGGGTGCATTTAGAATCGTCCTGGGGGGCTCTAGAAGGGTCTGGGGGCTTTTAGAATAGTCCTGGGGTGCTCTAGAAGGGTCTGGGGGCTTTTAGAAGGGTTCTGGGGGTCTCTGGAATTGTCTGGAGTCTTTTAGAATGTTTCAGGTGGGCTCTAGATGGGTCTTTGTTCTTTTAGAAAGGTCGTGGGGGGCTCTAGAAGGGTCTAGGGGCTTTTAGAAGGGTCCTGGGGGGCTCTACATGGGTCTTTGGGCTTTTAGAAGGGTCCTGGGGGACTCTAGAAAGGTATGGGGACATTTAGAAGTGTCCGATGGTGCTCTAGATAGGTCTGAGTGCCTTTAGAAGGGTCCTGGTGGACTCTAGATGGGTCTGGGGTCCTATAGAATGATAATTGGGTCCTCGAGAATGGTCTCAGCCCCTTTAGAATGGTGCTGATGTGCTCTAGAAGTGTCTCAGTGCCTTTACAATGGCCCTGGAGAGCTGTGGAAAGGTCTGGGGACCTTTATAATGGTCCTGGTGTCCTCTAGAATGGTCTGGGGTCTTTTAGAAGGTTCCAGAGAGGCTCTAGATTGGTCTTTGGGCTTTTAGAATGGTCCGGGGGCGGTCTAGAAGGGTCTGTGGTCCTTCAGAAGAGTCCTGAATGGCTCTAGAAGGGTCTGCGTGCCTTTAGACGGGTCCTGGGGGGCTCTAGAAGCGTCAGGGTTCCTTTAGAAGGGTTCTGGAAGGCTCTAGAAGGGTCTGGGGGCTTTTAGAAGGGTCCTGGGTGTATCTAGAAGGGTCTGGGGGCTTTTAGAAGGGTCTTGGGGTCTCTAGAAGGGTCTGGGGGCTTTTAGAAGGGTCCTGGGTGGATCTATAAGGGTCTGGGTGCTTTTAAAAGGGTCCTGGAGGCCTCTAGAATGGTCGGGGTTCTTTTATATGGGTCCTGGAGGCCTCTAGAAGGGTCCGGGGGATTTGAGAAGGGTCCTCGGGGGCTCTAGAAGGGTCTGGGGTCTTTTTGAAGTGTCCTACTTGGCTCTAGAAGAGTCTGGGGTCTTCTAGAAGCGTCCTGGGGATCTCTAGAAGGGTCTGGGGGCTTTTAGATGTGTCCTGGGAGGATCTAGAAGGATCAGGGTTCTTTTAGATGGGTCCTGGTGGCTCTAGAAGAGTCTCAGGGCCTTTAGAATTGAATTTTGGGGCTCTACAATGGTCTGCGGTCCATTAGAAGAATCCGAGGGGTCTCTAGAAGGGTCTGGTGGCCAATATAATGGTCCTTAAAGGCTCCAGATGGGTCTAGGGGCCTTTTAAAAGTTCCTAGGTTGCTCTAGAAGGGTCTGGGGGCATTTAGAAGGGTCCGAGGATGCTCTAGATGGGTCTGGGTGCCTTTAGAAGGGTCCTGGTGGACTCTAGATGGGTCTGGGGTCCTATAGAATGGTCATGGGTTCCTCGAGAATGGTCTCAGGGCCTTTAGAATGGTGCTGAGGTGCTCTAGAAGTGTCTCAGAGCCTTTACAATGGTCCTGGAGAGCTGTAGAATGGTCTGGGGACCTTTACAATGGTCCTAGGGGTCTCGAGAAGGGTCTGGGGGCTTTTAGAAGGGTTCTGGGGGGCTCTAGGAGGGTCTGGGGGCCCTTAGAAGGGTCCTGTGGTTATCTAGAATGGTCTGGGGTCCTTCAGAAGAGTCCTGAATGGCTCTAGAAGGGTCTGCGGGCCTTTAGATGGGTCCTGGGGGGCTCTAGAAGGGTCAGGGGTCCTTTAGAAGGGTCCTGGAAGGCTCTAGAATGTTCTGGGATCTTTTTTAATGGTCCTGGAGTGCTCTAGATGTGTCTGGGTGAGCTTAGAGGTTTCTTGTAGGGCTCTAGAGTGGTCTGGGATCCTTTAGAAAGGCCCTGGATGGATCTAGAAATGTATGGGGGACTTTAGAAGGGTCCTGGGTAGTTCTAGAATGGTCTGGAGGCATTTAGAAGGGTCTGGGGGGGCCTCCAGATGGGTCTAGGAGCCCTTAGAAGGGTCCTGAAAGGCTCTAGAATCTTCTGGGGAATTTTAGAAGGGTCCGGGGTTCTCTAGAAGGGTCTGGGTACCTGTAGAAGGGTTCTCGATTCCTCTAGAAGGGTCTGGGGCTTTTAGAAGGACTCTGTGGATATCTAGACTGGTCTGGGCTCCTTCAGAGAAGTCCTGAAAGGCTCTAGAAGTGTCTGTGGGCCTCTAGAAAGGTCCTGGGGGTGTCTAGAAGGGTCTAGGGGCCGTTAGAATGGTTCTGGGCAGCTCTAGAAGGGTCTTAGTGCTTTTAGAAGGGTCCTGGTCGCTCTAGAATGGTCTGGGGGCCTTTACTGGTGTCTTGTGCGGCTCTAGAAGTGTCTGGGGGCGTTTAGAATGGTCCTGGTGGGCTCTAGAAATATCTGGGTTTATTTAGAAGTATCCTGGGGGGCTCTAGAATTATCTGGCAGCCTTTAGAATGGTTCTGAAATGCTCTAGAATGGTCTGGGGGCCTTTAGAATGGTCCTGGGGGGCTCTTGAAGGTTCTGGGGGCATTTTAAAGGGTCCTGTGGGGCTCTAGATTGGTCTGGGGTCTTTTAGAAGGATCCTGGATAGCTGTAGTTGGGTCTGGGGTCTTTAGAAGGACCCTGGAGGTCTCTAGAAGTGTCTGGGGTCCTTTAGAATGTTCTTGGGGTGCTCTAGAAATGTTTGGGGACCTTTAGATGGGTCTTGTGATGCTCTAGAAGGGTCTGGAGGCCTTTAGAATGGTCCTGGGGGGCTCTAAAAGGGTCTTGGTGACTTTAGAAGGGTCCTGTTGTGCTCGGGAAGGGTCTGGGGGCATTTTGAATGGTCCTGGGGGGCTCTAGAAAGGTCTGATAGCCTTTAGAAGGGTCTTGTGAGGCTCTCGAAGGGTCTGGGGGCCTTTGGAAGGGTCCTGGGGAGCTCTAAATTGTCAGGGTAATTTAGAATTTTCCTGGGATATCTAGATGTGTCTGGGGGCCTTTTCAAGTGTCCTGGGGGGCTCTAGAAGTGTCTGGGGGCCTTTAGAATGGTCCTGGGTTGCTCTATAAGGGTCTCAGGGCTTTAGAAGTGTCTTGTGGGGCTCTAGAAGGCTTTGGGGCCCTTTAGAACAGTCCTGGAGGTGTTCTAGAACGGTCCGGGTGCATTTAGAATGGTCTTATGTGGCTCTAGAAGGGTCTAGGGGCCTTTAGAAGGGTCCTGGGCGGCTCTAGAATGGTCTGGGGGCCTTTAGATATTTCTTGTGGGGCTCTATAAGGGTCCTGGTTGACTCTAGAAAGGTCTCGGGGCATTTAGAAGGGTCCTGGTGGGCTCTAGAAGTGTCTCAGGTCCTCTAGAATTTTCTTGTGCGGCTCTAGAAGGGTCTGGGGGCCTTTAGACGGGTCCTGGGTGTCTCTAGAAGCATCTGGAGGCATTTGGAATTGTCTTATTGGGCTCTAGAAGGGTCTGGGGGCATTTAGAGTGGTCCTGGGAGGCTCTAGAAGTGTCTCGGTGCTTTAGAATGCTCCTGGGGGTGTCTAGAAGGGTCTGGGGACCCTTAGAAGGGTCTTGGAGGGCTCCAGAATGGTCTGGGTCCCTTTAGAAGCGTCCTTGTGGGCTCTAGAACGGTCTTGGTGCCTTTAGAGGTGTCTTGTTGGGCTCTAGAAAGGTCTGGGTGCCTTTAGAAGCGTCCTTGTGGGCTCTAGAACGGTCTTGGTGCCTTTAGAGGTGTCTTGTTGGGCTCTAGAAAGGTCTGGGTGCCTTTAGAATGTTCCTGGGCTTCTCTATAAGGGTCTGGGTGCCATTAGAATGTTCATGGGGGGCTCTAGAAAGGTCTGGGGTCCTTTATAATGATCCTGTGTGTCTCTAGAACGGTCCTGGGGGCTCTAGGATATTCTCAGTCGTTTAGATGTGTCTTATGGGTATCTAGAAGTGTCTGAGGGCCTTTAGAAGTGTCTGGGGGCATTTAGAAGCGTCCTGGGTGTCTCTAGGATGGTATGGAGGCCTTTATAAGGGTCCAGGGGGCTTTTAGAAGCATCTGGGGTCCTTTAGAAGCATCCTGAAAGGCTCTAGAAGGGTCTGGGGGCCTTTAGAAGGGTTCTGAGTTTCTCTCAAAGGGTCTGGGTTGCTCTAGAATGGTCTGGTGTCCTTTAGAAGGGTCTCGGGGCCTTTAGAAGTGTCTAGTTGGTCTCTAGAAGGGTGTGGGGGCCTATAGAAGGGTCTTGGTGCTTTTAGCAGGGTCTTGTGTGGCTCTAGAAGGATCTGGAGTCCTTTAGAAGGGTCCGGGGGCCTTTAGATTTTTCTTGTGGGGCTCTAGATGGTCCTGGTGGGCTCTAGAAGGGTCTGGGGGCCTTTAGAATGTTCCGAGGAGCCTCTTGAAGGGTCTGGGAGCTTTTAGAATGGTCCTGGGGGACTCTAGATTGGTCTGGGGGCCTTTAGGAGGGTCTTCCCTTAAAGATTGAAAAGAAAAAATAAAAGAACTATGGACACAGGACAGGCGGTGAAGACTGAAAAGGATGAGAAAACAGAACAGAAAAAATAAAAGAAAATGAGTACAGGGATTTCAGTGTGGAGAATATTTCTTCTGAATGGCTACAAAGCAAAGGCCATGATTCTGTGGACTTTGCAAAAGTGTAGATGCAGCAAGAACATGCTATCCTTGAATAAAAGTTTATGTAACAAAATCATAGAAAAATGGAATGTGCAACCATCCAGGCAGATAAGAGTACAGGACACAGCTGTTAATAGCTAACCACATTGTATATTATTTTCAATGAACTATTGTAAGTTTGCTGTTCTCATCAAAAGGCTTTAACCAATAGAGAGCTCAGCTTTTGCAATATGTATGAGACTAATTAACAACTATATTTAATTAGCAATGATCTCTAATAAAATTGAGCTTTGCTGCACAATGAAGCAGGCTCCCGCCTCGTGATTTCTTCCGACATTTCAGAGAACAAAAACCATACAGCAGCATGGTAAATGAATCGAGCCAAAAAGTCCAGCTCTGAAATGTTTGCTCCCCAGTCTCATTGCTGGCACAAGCCATGTTGCAGTGAAAGCACTTCATTTCTTTTAAGGATCCTTTCAGGCATTCAGTGGCATGGTTCTCACCAAGAATGTAAGTCAGAATTAATAAAATACAGCTGCTCCCCAGGCCCTATTTATAACATTGAGGGGGTTCACCCCGCCTTGTTCACAGGTGATGGGTGTGAAGGCCCAGGGGGTATATAAGCCACAGGCATCCTCAGGCAGTCATTCAGCTTCTGGTTTTTGGCTGTTTGTAATTGGAACCTCTTGGGTGATAGCAATCTGAAATTCATTTTGTCAGTTTATGGTGGGAAGTTGAGTTTGTGGGCCAGTAGAAGATAGAAGGGGGCAGAGGAACCCTGGGAAGGGCTCAGAAGAACAGCTCCTAAGCAACAGCAATGTAGAAGGGTCAGGGGATTAAAATATAGGGTAGGTCCTGTTAGGAAGGAGCAGGGTTCTTTCTCTGATCCTTTAGGGGTGAAAAAGGGCTTTAATGGTTCAGAGCTAGGGAAATGGAACTGGGTTCATCAGTCTTTCTTAGGTCGGTTTGGCAGTCAGATGCAAGTGCCGTTCAGGTTTCTGTTGTTCCAGTCTCTCTGTAGTCGTTGGGAGGCAACGATGTGGTTGAGACACTAAAAAATGTAATCCCTAGGGCTGTGAGATATCTGCTCCATTGTACCTTCTACTTATTGTGGTCCTCGATGATCTTCTTTGCATCCATCCTGTCTCCATCCATCTGAATATCAGAGACCTCACTAGTTAAAGGTATGGACTCGCTGCCTCTTTGTAGTACAGGATTCTGTCCCTCCTTTTCCTTGCATTTCTCAGAGAAGAGGGTGTAAATCATTTTGGCTTGTAACAGTTAGCAGCTGAGTAACTCCTCTTCATCTGCTCTGTGGGTATGCAACCCTCCCTTATTTAGTAGAGTTTTGGATTTTTCCTGAACTTACCAGTGAGGCTTGCTCTGTTATTGCTCACAGCAGTTGTTACCTTGTCCATGTTATCCATTATGGCTTTTTATGGTCATTGAGTTTCCAATTTAGGTCCTAGAGCAGTCAAATCCCACTGTTGTGAGTTTTTCATTGGCTGACCACCTCTGTTATTCCAGTCTCCATTGCCGTGTGGTGAGCGTCCTGTGTTTTTATGTCTTCTGCGTTAATAATATTTACTGGTTTTTGACAAGAATATTTTCTCAAGTTCTTTTTGTTCACTGCTGTGACTAAAGTCTGGTTACTTCCTAGAATTTGGATCTCCACGGCTCATCTTTCTTTTGTCCTGGGTATCGACCTGTCCTACAACTTAAGCGGTGAGGAGAGGTAAGCAGACAGCATGGAATTTTGGGGCACAGGTGAGGTAGATAGGCCATTATAATGGTCCTTAGAGGCTCCAGATGGGTCTAGGGGCCTTTTAAAAGTTCCTAGGTTGCTCTAGGAGGGTCTGGGGGCATTTAGAAGGGTCCGAGGGTGCTCTAGATGGGTCTGGGTGCCTTTAGAAGGGTCCTGGTGGACTCTAGATGGGTCTGGAGTCCTATAGAATGGTCATGGGTTCCTCGAGAATGGTCTCAGGCCCTTTAGAGTGGTGCTGAGGTGCTCTAGAAGTGTCTCAGAGCCTTTACAATGGTCCTGGAGAGCTGTAGAATGGTCTGGGGACCTTTACAATAGTCCTGGGGGTCTCGAGAAGGGTCTGGGGGCTTTTAGAAGGGTTCTGGGGGGCTCTAGGAGGGTCTGGGGGCCCTTAGAAGGGTCCTGTGGTTATCTAGAATAGTCTGGGGTCCTTCAGAAGAGTCCTGAATGGCTCTAGAAGGGTCTGCGGGCCTTTAGACGGGTCCTTGGAGGCTCTAGAAGGGTCAGGGTTCCTTTAGAAGGGTTCTGGAAGGCTCTATAAGGGTCTGGGGGCTTTTAGAAGGGACCTGGGTGCCTCTAGAAGGGTCTGGGCGCATTTAGAAGGGTCTTAGGGGGCTCTAGACGGGTCTGGGGGCTTTTAGAAGGGTCCTGGGAGGCCTCTAGAAAGGTCGGGGTTCTTTTAGAAGGGTCCTGGAGGTAGATAGGCTTATTCTCATCATTGTGGGGCTGACGGTGAGTAGGAGGAGATTAAGTATGTCTAGAAGAGCCAAGTATTATTTGGCAACGTAGTATTTACTTTTGGCTTGCTTGGCAGTCACTGTACGGGCCACCTTGGGAATGGGAAGAGCAGTTGAGATGAGCTGGGTAGTAGGGAGAAGGAGCATGGGATAGTTTTCTCACAGGTGTGACAGTAATTCTCTTAATTTAATTACTCTGGGTGATAACAGCTACAGCATCTGACATTAGAACTGCTGTGGAGCAAGTGAGTGAAAGAACACGGCAGCTAGGCAGAGCTGTAAGGTCACGTAAGGTGCTGACATTGATCAGTGCAATGCTGACCGTTGGCACTATTTTAGTTTTCTCTTTGTTTTTCTTGCAGATGGCAAAGCAGAACCTGGCAGCTGTAGGATCATCCCAGACCAACTGATGCTCTTGGAGTATTTTTCTGCCGAGGAAGTCTCCTGGTGGTCTGAAAGTTAAGTTGAGGGGCAGGGGTGGGGTGTGACAGAGGGGAGAAGGCTGGGAATGGCAGGGAGGGGCTTTAAAAGTAGCCTAGGGGAGAGGGCTGTGCAGGGAGTGTTCCCTTTGGGCAGGGAGAGCTAGAGGGTGTTACTTCCTAGCCCAAAGCTAGCATGTTCCAGGCAGGGCCGTTCCAGCTTGTCTGTGCTGTGTGCTTTATATTCTGTTTCTCTTTCACGTTTCTTAATCCTTGATGTCTCCTTCACTTTAAAGGAATGCATTATATGACTTCAGCAGCATCTCGAGGGTCTTGAATGCCTGTACTCATGGATACAATACCAGTTAGGCACCATTCTTCTTGCATCATAACCTAAGTGTGGATTGGCTTCACATTTTCAAAGTTTCTAGTCAGCCATCTTTTCCTGGAGCCTTGCAGCCCATATTGGCGGCCGCAATTGCTGATCGTATATTTACAAGGATCCCTGTTGACCTGAGACATCTTCCGTGCATCTTGTGTCTTTAGGCATTTAAAAGGAGATTCTTTCGCGTACATCCTCCCAGTTTTGGACACATACTGTTGTAATGAAGGATCCTTTACAGCATGCCGGGCAGGCCTCGAGCGCCGTATCTAGGGTCCTGAATGCTCATACTTATCAATGCACTGTCGATTGGGTACTGCTTTTCTTGCATGATGCTCTTAAAGCCTAGATCGGTCTTGTGTTTTGGCACTGTGTTTTTCTGTTCCTTTTCTTACAGATGCTGAAGAGGAACGCAGTGACTACAGGATTATTTCCATTGGCCAAAGCGATTTGAGCCGCTTTGGCCAAGGACGGCTTCAGTCGTGGGCCTCTGAAAGCTAAGTTGAGGGACCAGAGTTGGGAAGTGGGAGGTGGGTTAGGGGTAGCAGGAAGGGGTTTTGAGGGTAGCCTAGGGTAGAGGGAGCTGTGCCGGGAGAGTCCTCTTCGGGTGGGTGAAGGCAGAGGGGCCTGCTTCTGAGCCCAAACCCTGCACGGGCAGGGCAGTTCCAGCCTGTGTCTGTTGTCTAGTTTGTGTGGTCACCGTGCCGTGTCTGAAATGTTCTGCAGGTCTCGCTGTCCTCTTTCATGCTCAAGGCATGCCGGACGTGCCTATGGCGTGATGTCTAGGTTCCTGAATGCTCGTACTGATCAAGGCAGTGTCGATGGGGCGCTGCTTTTCTTCCTTTGCATTTCTAAAGCGTGGATCCCTCTTGCGTTTTGGAAGCATCCAGTCAGTTGTCTTTTGCTGCGGCCTTGCAGCCTGCCTCGCCACCCAGGATAGCCATCTTCTGGTTTTTTTGGATCCCTGTTCTGGGAGTCGTTCCGCGCATCCTCTGCATCTTTAGGCCTTTAAAAGGGGCTTCTTGCCCGTTCACCTTGCCTGTTGCATCCACGTATCTTGGGAACCGTGCACGGTTCCTTGTTTTTCCAGGGCTGCCGTAGGTTCTCCCTAGGAGCCCTGCCCGTTGCCTTGCCCATTGGCACGCGTGATCCAGGAGTCCTCCTTGTTGCTGCGACTTTTCTTTTGTCCCTGGTTCACGATGTGGGTCTCGTGTGTTGGTGTACTGTGTGTATTTGTGTCTGGTTGGAGCTGCTCTGCCCGGCACGTAGAGGAGGCGATGAGAGTCAGCAGAGGTATTCTGGCCCAATTCTATGCTTAACATTTTGACGTGACTAGACATTACAGTCTAGGGGCACAAACTACTTTGCAGAACTAGCAGCCCTAAGCGTGGTGGGTGCAGAGGGTAGTTTCTGCTAGTCTCTGGAGCCACGGGGGGGGATGACCAAAACTGCATTTTTTTGTACGTAGATGTGCGTTTGGTTTTAGGTCACACTTTTTGATTGGGTGTTTGAGGGGGCAAGATGTTTTAGTGGGTGGGTTTTTTTGCTTGGTTGGGTTTTTTTTTTTTTTTCTGGGTAATTTGCCTTTGTCTAGGATTTCTGGTTACAGGACAACTCGTTGCTGTTCCTCGTTCTGTGGGGGATGATGCACTCATCCTTGAGTCTCTGCAGTTTGTAGCAGGCACCTCGCAGGGGATAATTCTTTAGTTCTAAGTATGTTAGCCTACGGGAGTAAGTTGATTCTGCGGGCCGGTATAAGATAGAAGGAACCGGGGGAACCTTGGGAAAGGCTTAGGAGCACAGCTCCCAAGGAACATCAATGCAGAAGGGTCAAGGAGTTCAAATATAATGCAGGTTCTGTTTGGAAAAGGCAGGGTTCTTTCTCTGACTTTTCAAGGGTGGAAAAGGGCTTTAACGGTTTGGAACCGGGGAAAGGGAGACGGGTTCATCAGTCTTTCTAGGATCGATTGGGGGGTCCGATGTGAGCGCTATTCAGGTTTCTGTTGTTCTAGCCTCTCTGCAGCCGATGGGAAGCAACGATGAGTTTGAGACACAGCGTGGATCGTTCGGACCCTCGTGCGGCGATTGTCTGGTTTGCACGTCAGAGGAATTTGCTCTTGAGAAGTATTAGTTACCCTAAAAATGTAATCTCTGAGATCTCTGCTCCCTCACACCTTCTACTTATCGCATTCCTAGACTGACTTCTTTGCATCTGTCCTGTCTCCATCCATCCAAATGTCAGAGAGCTCGCTACTTAAAGGTATGGACTCGCCGCCTATCTGCAGTGCAGGATTTTGTCCCCGTCTTCTCTGGTGTTTCTCAGGGAAGAGGATGGTCCTTGTTTTGGCTTGTAACAGTTTGAAGCTGAGCAACTCTTCTTCATCTGGTCTGTGGGCACACAAGCTTTCCTTATTTAGTAGAGGTTTGAATTTTTCCTGAACTTACCGGAGAGGTTTGCTCTGTTATTGCTCACAGCAGTTGTTACCTTGTCCCTGTTATCCATCACGGGGGATTTTGAGTTTCCAATTTAGGTCCTAGAGCAGTTAAATCCTACCGTTGCGAGTTTTTCATTGGCTGACCATCTTTGTAATTCCAGTCTCCATTGCCATGTGGTGAGCGTCCTGTGTTTTTAGGCTTTCTGTGTTTATTCTTTTTGAAAACTAGTAAAGGTTATAATTTTTCAAGTTCTTGTTGTTCACTGCTGTGACTAAAGTCTGGTTACTTCCTAGAATTTGGATCTCCACGGCTCATCTTTCTTCTGTCCTGGGTACCGGCGCCGCTACATTCCTACACTGGGAGCGGCGGAGAGGAAAGGTAAGCAGGTGGCACGGGATTTTGTGGCACCGGTGAGGTAGTCTGGCTTATTCTCACTATTGTGGCTTTGATGGCGAGGAGGAAATTAAGTACGTCTCAAAGAGTCAAGTAGTATTTGGCATCTCAGTTATGTATTTAACCTTTGGTTTGGCAGATGCTCTGTGGACTACGGTGGCAACAGGAAGAGCACTTCATATGAGCCGGATGGTAGGGAGAAGGAGAGAGGGACAGACCAAAGCGCCCCAGGCGATGACTGCAGCGTCCAATGTTTGAATTGGCACTGAACGGGTGAGCGGAATGCCGTGGCGGTTTTGCAGCGGGTTTAGTACAAGATGTCGGCAGCGAGCGGCGCGATGCTGGCTTGGCACTGTGTTTTCTGTCTGTGTGTTTTTGGCAGATTATAGTCCAGGACAACGTGACGGTGTGGGATTTTTCCAGTTAGTTGATGCAGTTTGAGTTTTTTCTGCCAAGGATGGCTTCAGGCCTGTGGTCCTCAGGAAGTTAAGGGGGCTGCGGTTTTGGCCATGAAGAGGGCAGAAGGTTGAGAATGGCAGGTTTAGCACAGGGCAGACGGTTGTGCGGGAAGAGTATGCCTTATTACACATTTGGAGAGGGCTTTAATTTTCAGCCCTGAGCTAGCGTGTGCCAGGCAGGGCAGTTCCAGCCCATATCTGTCTCGTTCTTTAGAGTATGTAGACTCTGCCGCATCTTAAATCTTCTGCAGGTCTCGATGTCATCTTTGCGTTTGAGCCACATGTCATCTCTAGACTCTCGGATGTCTGTTCTTAGTAAGGTGCCGATCGGGCACCGCTCTTCTCGCATAGCAATCTTAAAGAGTAGATAGGTCTTGCCTTTTGGCAGTTTGCGGTCAGTCGCCTATCGCATAGGCATCGCGGGACACGTCGGCATCCTCAGCCTTTATCGTTCCATTTTCTTAAATCCCCGTTGTGGGACTTCTTCCATATGTGTTCTGTTTTGAGGTCTTTAAGCGGGGCTCAGCCTCGCATCCTTCTAGTTGCGGCTATGTCTCTTTAAGGGGCCACGGTCTTCCATTTTTCAAGGGCCGACATAATCTTTCTTGCAACTCCCTACATCCTCTTGCTCAACTCCAGCTCTCTTTAGAAAGTCATTCTTACCGAGTTTCCTTTTTTTTTCTGCGCAGAGTCGGTCCTCGCATGTTTGTATCTGGCTGGAGCTGCTCTGTCTGAGCTAAAGAAACGGCTGTCAGCAGAAAGATAGCAGTGAAATTTTATGTTTAGGTATTCCAGTATAGATTTTGAAGGGCAAGACGATACGATGCGTTACAGAGCAAGTAGCCTTAGATATATGGGGCGAAGAGAATCATTTTCGGTCCGTTATGCGGCCACAGAGGGAACAACGAAAGCCATCTCAGATATGCAGCCGGAGCGTCGGTGGAGCGGTTTAAATTGTTGGGGCAATAAATCTGGTGCGTGCAGTTGTTAAGATTTGATTTTAACTTTTTTTTTCTGCCCGGCTGTTGCGTGAAGAAGAGTCAGTATTCCCGAATCGAAACGGTGTGTGGAATTGTTTAGTGATAGTCGAGTTTGGGGGCGAGTTATCCAATGTTGAGTTTCACAGGTGCAGAGGCATTGGGTCCGGCAGTGAGGGGCTGCAATTGGATCGGGGGTAGATTCCCACAGCCAAGGGGGTCGGCTGCCGAGTCAGCAGTTAACTACAACTTGTACCTACACAGCTAGTAATTGCGTTTTGGGGTTTTTTTGTCTTTTGAGATACAGAGCAATGACCAAAATGGAATACCACTATGGGAGCCGTGTCAGCAGAGGACAGCAACGGTGAGTTACAGGAAGAAGCAGTTATAGCTCACATGTCTCAGTTCACGGAGTCACAAGCGTTCCTTGCTGTTTGTGTGTTACAGGTGGCGCGTAAGCCTCAAAGCAACAGGAGAAGATGGCGGTGCCCGAGGTGGGCAGCGGTCGAGGTAAAGGAGCAGGACCAGGGGAATAAGGACTGCGGGCCATCTTTGCTTTAGGGTAGTATCTGAGCATGTGTGTTTTTGCTTTCTCTTCTGCAGGAGCCACACGCAGCCTAGAGGGGCGAAGCTTCACGTAGACAAATGGTCTGAGAGGTGAGGAGGTTGTTGTCTATACAGATGTCTAGGAGGCAAATTTTACAGAGCAACTCAGCTGAGCGTTTCTCTTTTGTTTTGTAGGTGCCACGTGGGCCGCCTTTGGACCAGGAAGAGTATTTGAGGTCAGCTGGGTAGCAGGGAGGTGGAGCGCGGGCCTGTGGCTTTGACACAGGTGGGGCCCTGCATAGCGTGGAGCTGACTGTTAATACTGTATTTTCTGTTCTGTTTTCTTGCAGATGTAGAGGAACCTGGTGACCACAGGACCATCCTCGACAGCGGATGCAATTTGGGCTGCTTCTGTGAGGCGTGGCTTCCGGCTCTCGGACCTCTGAAAGTTAAGTTGAGGGATCGGGGCTGATGTTATGTTGGGAAGACGGGAGGTGTTTTGTCATAGCAGGGAGGGGTTGTATTGCAGTGTTGTATTGCACTGTTTGACTTGGAGTTTGAGTTTGTTGTATAGCACTGTCTTTGACTTTGCCTTTGCCTTTGAGTTTGCTGTGGTGTCCTGTGCTTGGCTTTGTTGTAATGCCCTGTGCTCGGCTTTGTACTGTTGTGTTGTGCCCTAACCTTTCCTGCAATGCACTGTGCTTGACTTGGCTTTCCTGCAATGCACTGTGCTTGAGTTGGCTTTCCTGCAATGCACTGTGCTTGAGTTGGCTTTCCTGCAATGCACTGTGCTTGAGTTGGCTTTCCTGCAATGCACTGTGCTTGAGTTGGCTTTCCTGCAATGCACTGTGCTTGAGTTGGCTTTGTAGTGTTGTGCTGTAACCTTGCTGCAATGCACTGTGCCTGACTTGGCTTTGCTGCAATGCACTGTGCCTGACTTGGCTTTGCTGCAATGCACTGTGCCTGACTTGGCTTTGCTGCAATGCACTGTGCCTGACTTGGCTTTGCTGCAATGCACTGTGCCTGACTTGGCTTTGTAGTGTTGCGCCCTAACCTTGCTGCAATGCACTGTGCCTGACTTGGCTTTGTAGTGTTGCGCCCTAACCTTGCTGCAATGCACTGTGCCTGACTTGGCTTTGCTGCAATGCACTGTGCCTGACTTGGCTTTGTAGTGTTGCGCCCTAACCTTGCTGCAATGCACTGTGCCTGAATTGGCTTTGCTGCAATGCACTGTGCCTGACTTGGGTTTGTAGTGTTGTGCCCTAACTTTGCTGCAATGCACTGTGCTTGACTTGGCTTTGCTGCAATGCACAGCGTTGCGCCTCTGCCTTTGTAGCGTTGCGCCTCTGCCTTTGTAGCGTTGCGCCTCTGCCTTTGTAGCGTTGCGCCTCTGCCTTTGTAGCGTTGCGCCTCTGCCTTTGTAGCGTTGCGCCTCTGCCTTTGTAGCGTTGCGCCTCTGCCTTTGTAGCGTTGCGCCTCTGCCTTTGTAGCGTTGCGCCTCTGCCTTTGTAGCGTTGCGCCTCTGCCTTTGTAGCGTTGCGCCTCTGCCTTTGTAGCGTTGCGCCTCTGCCTTTGTAGCGTTGCGCCTCTGCCTTTGCAGCGTTGCGCCCTGACCTTGCCTTTGCAGCGTTGCGCCCTGACCTTGCCTTTGCAGCGTTGCGCCCTGACCTTGCCTTTGCAGCGTTGCGCCCTGACCTTGCCTTTGCAGCGTTGCGCCCTGACCTTGCCTTTGCAGCGTTGCGCCCTGACCTTGCCTTTGCAGCGTTGCGCCCTGACCTTGCCTTTGCAGCGTTGCGCCCTGACCTTGCCTTTGCAGCGTTGCGCCCTGACCTTGCCTTTGCAGCGTTGCGCCCTGACCTTGCCTTTGCAGCGTTGCGCCCTGACCTTGCCTTTGCAGCAATGCACTGCATTGTGCCCTAACTTTGTAGCGTTGCGCCCTTCTGCAGGAGCCACATGCAGCCTGGAGGGGTGAAGCTTCACGTAGACAAATGGTCTGAGAGGTGAGGAGGTTGTTGTCTATACAGATGTCTAAGAGGCAAGTTTTACAGAGCAACTCAGCCGAGCGTTTCTCTTTTGTTTTGTAGGAGCCACTTGGGCTGCTTTTGGACCGGGAAGAGTGTTTGAGGTCAGTTGGGTAGCAGGGAGGTGGAGCGCGGGCCTGTGGATTTGCCACAGGTGGGGCCCTGTGTAGCGTGGAGCTGACTGTTGATACTGTATTTTTTGTTCTGTTTTCTTGCAGATGTAGAGGAACCTGGTGACCGCAGGACCATCCTTGACAGCGAATGCGATTTGGGCCGCTTCTGTGAGGCGTGGCTTCCGGCTCTCGGACCTCTGAAAGTTAAGTTGAGGGATCGGGGCTGATGTTAGGTTGGGAAGAAGGGAGGTGTTTTGTCGTAGCAGGGAGGGGTTGTAGCAGTAGTGTAGAAAGAGTACTGTGCTGGGACAGGTTAAGGCAAAGGGCCTACTTCTCAGGCCAAAGATAGCATGTCCTGGACAGTGTGGTTCCAGCCTGTCTGTTGTTGTGTTGTTGATGTAGTATGTGTACTGTGCTTTGGGTGTTCTGCAGGTCTTGATGTTCTCTATGCTTATGCCATGCTTGGCCTTCATTTCTAGGGTCTCTCTTTGTGTCCCTCCCCCTCCCCCTCTTCTGGGACTTGTTTGTGTTCCTTTCCCCTGCCCCCTTCTGGGACTTTTTGCGTCCCTCCCCCCCCCTTCTGGGACTTTTTGCGTCCCTCCCCCCCCCTTCTGGGACTTTTTGCGTCCCTCCCCCCCCCTTCTGGGACTTTTTGCGTCCCTCCCCCCCCCTTCTGGGACTTTTTGCGTCCCTCCCCCCCCCTTCTGGGACTTTTTGCGTCCCTCCCCCCCCCTTCTGGGACTTTTTGCGTCCCTCCCCCCCCCTTCTGGGACTTTTTGCGTCCCTCCCCCCCCCTTCTGGGACTTTTTGCGTCCCTCCCCCCCCCTTCTGGGACTTTTTGCGTCCCTCCCCCCCCCTTCTGGGACTTTTTGCGTCCCTCCCCCCCCCTTCTGGGACTTTTTGCGTCCCTCCCCCCCCCTTCTGGGACTTTTTGCGTCCCTCCCCCCCCCTTCTGGGACTTTTTGCGTCCCTCCCCCCCCCTTCTGGGACTTTTTGCGTCCCTCCCCCCCCCTTCTGGGACTTTTTGCGTCCCTCTTCCCCTCTTCTGGGACTTTTTGCGTCCCTCTTCCCCTCTTCTGGGACTTCTTTTATCTGTTCCCTACATTTAAAGTATTTAGGCACAGATTCTTGTATGTCCATCTTTCACTTGTGGCCATATGCCTTTGTAAGGGTCACTTTTCCAGAACTGTCATTGACTTGTTCTTGCAGTCCTTAGGTCTTCCTGCCCATGGCATCTCTGGTCTGGGTGTCATCCTCCTTAGTTTTCTTTTTCTATCTGGATTGCTATTGGTTCATCATGTGTGGTGCTGCTCTATGTGTTTGTCTGGCTGGAACTGCTCTGCCCAGGGCAATGAAGTTAGAGACATTAACAGAAGCGCAGCAGAAATATTGTGTGGGTAATATGCTGATATGCAGAGTACTTGCCTAGGGTCATATACTACACTGCTGAACAAGTACCCATAAGTCAGGCAAGTGAGGAGAGTAGAACCCTCCTGGCTATGCAGCCGCAGGAGTGACGATCAAGGCTCTGGGGCCTGAGCTATTGAAGCAGGACCTAAGTACCTCAAAACCAAGTATGTTCATTACAGCCTGTGCGGTACTTATGATTACATATGTGGGACTTAGAATTTGATGTGTCTGACTGTGTCTAGGGTTGAGGGTTTGGATGAACGGAGGTGTGTTTGCGGAGGTGTATTAGCATCTGGGTGTGTGGAGGTGGGTGTCATTTATTGTTGTCTCCATAGAATTTGTGTGTGGAATGGAGTGTTTTCCTTTGGAGGCAGTCAGGACCCAAGATTGAAAATAGAATAAAGAAAGCCCTGCTGGAGTTTGTTATGTTTTCCCCCAGCTGGGTTTTTTTTCCTCTGGTCTCGGGCAGTTTGCAAAGTGTGGTCAATTACCAAGTTTTGGATGCAGTCTGAGCCGGGGCCAGCTTTCTTTGAGGCAGGGCTCAATTTGGAGGTGACTCGGAACGCTGTTCCTGGGGAGCCGTGAGGTGCAGGGCACTGGCCCGTTGTGGCCGGCAGGAGGTTGAATGCTTGGGTGGAGAATGAGGAGGGTTTTCTGGGTGAGGGTTTGTGTATGCGGTTTGGGGGTGGCGGGGTTGCTTTTAGAGGTTGTGTGTGTGTGATATTTTGCTTTGCAGGTACTTAGCTTTTTAAAAAATGATAATAGAATAAAAAAATCCCAGCTGGGGGATTTTTTTTTTTTTCCCCCAGCTGGGTTTTTTTTCCCCGGTCCCGGCCAGTCTGTGAGGCGATGTTCATCGCCAAGGTTTGGGTGCAGACTGACCTGGGACCGGGTTTTCTTGAGGCAGGATTAACTTTTGGGGCCCCCGGGAACGCCGTTCCTGGGGAGCCATGGGTCCTAGGAAGGATGGCCTGTTGTGGCCGGCAGGAGGTTGAATGCTTGGATGGAGAATGAGGAGGGTTTTGGGTTTTCTGGGTGAGGGTTTGTGTATGCGGTTTGGGGGTGGCGGGGTTGCTTTTAGAGGTGTTGTGTGTGTGATATTTTGCTTTGCAGGTACTTAGCTTTTTAAAAAATGATAATAGAATAAAAAAACCCCAGCTGGGGGATTTTTTTTTTTTCCCCCAGCTGGGTTTTTTTTCCCCGGTCCCGGCCAGTCTGCGAGGCGATGTTCATCGCCAAGGTTTGGGTGCAGACTGACCTGGGACCGGGTTTTCTTGAGGCAGGATTAACTTTTGGGGCCCCCGGGAACGCCGTTCCTGGGGAGCCAAGGGTCCTAGGAAGGATGGCCTGTTGTGGCCGGCAGGAGGTTGAATGCTTGGATGGAGAATGAGGAGGGTTTTGGGTTTTCTGGGTGAGGGTTTGTGTATGCTGTTTGGGGGTGGTGGGGTTGCTTTTCGAGGTTGTGTGTGTAATTTTTTGCTTTGCAGCCAGTTAGTTTAAAGCTAAAAGTAAGAAGAGTTTGGGATGGCCAGAGGAGGGTTTTGGGTTTGGGTTTTCTGGGTGAGGGTTTGTGTATGCAGTTTGGGGGTGGTGGGGTTTCTTTTTGAGGTTGTATGTGTAATGTTCTGTGTGTAATTTTTTGCTTTGCAGCCAGTTAGTTTAAAGCTAAAAGTAAGAAGAGTTTGGGACGGCCAGAGGAGTCGCTGCGGAGCTGCGCCTCGGGACGGCCAGAGGAGTCGCTGCGGAGCTGCGCCTCGGGACGGCCAGAGGAGTCGCTGCGGAGCTGCGCCTCGGGACGGCCAGAGGAGTCGCTGCGGAGCTGCGCCTCGGGACGGCCAGAGGAGTCGCTGCGGAGCTGCGCCTCGGGACGGCCAGAGGAGTCGCTGCGGAGCTGCGCCTCGGGACGGCCAGAGGAGTCGCTGCGGAGCTGCGCCTCGGGACGGCCAGAGGAGTCGCTGCGGAGCTGCGCCTCGGGACGGCCAGAGGAGTCTCTAAAAGAATATAGTGGTCATTGTGTCTGAATGTGTAGTGTTATGCCATATGTACCTCTGTAGTCTTTCATTGTGTTTAACTCTGTAGCGTTGGGTTGTCTTTAACTCTGTTTTCTGTTGTGGTATGTTTAACTCAGTGCTGTGGTGTTGTATTGTTCCTTAACTCTGTACTCTGATGTTGTGCTCCTGACTTTGTTGTCTTGCAGTGTGTTTAACTGTGTACTGTTGTATTATGCTGTAAAAGTGTAGTATTGCTCTGTTTCAGTTTCTACCACTGTCTTGCATTACATCTGAGTTTGTACTGCCGTGTCGTTCCCTAACTCTGTACTCATGTGCCGTGCCTGAACTTTGTAGTATTGCATAGTCCTTGAATTTGTATGTTGCATGGTGTTTGACTTTGGTGTTGCCTGTGCCGTATTGCACCGTGTTAGACTTTGTTGTAGTGCCCTGTGTTTGCCTTTGCTGTATTGCTGTAGTGCAAGGTTTGACCTTGCTGTTGACTGTGTCGTAATACACTATTTGTGTTCTAATGCCCTGCTTTTGACTTTGTGCTATTGTGTTGTGCCCTGACTTTGCTGTAATGCACTGTGCTTGACCGTGTTCTAGTGCACTGTGTTTGATCTTGTACCGTTGTGTTGTGCCCTGACTTTGTAATGCACCGTGTTTGACTTTGTTGTATCTTGCCCTAATTTTGTTGTTATGCCCTGTGTTTGACTGTGCTGTATTGTGCCCTAACTTTGTGTATTGCCCTGTGTTTGACTGTGCTGTATTGTGCCCTAACTTTGTGTATATTGCTGTGTTTGACTTTGCTGTAATGCACTGTTTGAATTTGTATTGTCCCCTAACATTGTTGTAATGCTCTGTGTTTGACTTTGATGTATTGTGCCCCAACTTTGTATATTGTCCGGTGTTTGACTTTGTATTGTGCCCTAACATTGTATATTGTCCTGTGTTTGACTTTGATGTATTGTGCCCCAACTTTGTATATTGCCCTGTGTTTGACTTTGTATTGTGCCCTAACATTGTATGTTGTCCTGTGTTTGACCTTGCTGTAATGCTCTGTTTGACTTTGTATTGTGCCCTAACATTGTATTTTGTCTTGTCTTTGACTTTGTATTGTGCCCGAACTTTGTATATTGCTATGTTTGACTTTGCTGTAATGCTCTGTGTTTGACTTTGTGGTATTGTGCCCCAAGTTTGTATATTGTCTTGTGTTTGACTTTGTATTGTGCCCCAACTTTGTATATTGCTCTGTGTTTGACTTTGTTGTATTGTGCCCCAACTTTGTATATTGCTCTGTGTTTGACTTTGTTGTATTGTGCCCCAACTTTGTATATTGCTCTGTGTTTGACTTTGTTGTATTGTGTCCCAACTTTGTATATTGCTGTGTTTGACTTTGCTGTAATGCTCTGTGTTTGACTTTGTTGTATTTTGCCCCAACTTTGTATGTTGTGTTGTGTTTGACTTTGCTGTAATGCCCTGTGTTTGACTTTGCTGTAATGCTCTGTGTTTGACTTTGTTGTATTGTGCCCAAAGTTTGTATATTGTCTTGTGTTTGACTTTGCTGTAATGCTCTGTTTGAATTTGTATTGTGCCCCAACTTTGTATATTGCTCTGTTTGAGTCTGTTGTATTGCACCTCAACTTTGTATATTTCTCTGTTTGACTTTGTTGTATTGTGCCCCAAGTTTGTATGTTGTCTTGTGTTTGACTTTGCTGTAATGCTCTGTTTGACTTTGTATTGTGCCCCAACTTTGTATATTGCTCTGTGTTTGACTTTGTTGTATTGTGTCCCAACTTTGTAAATTGCTGTGTTTGACTTTGCTGTAATGCTCTGTGTTTGACTTTGTTGTATTGTGCCCAAAGTTTGTATATTGTCTTGTGTTTGACTTTGCTGTAATGCTCTGTTTGACTTTGTATTGTGCCCCAACTTTGTATATTGCTCTGTGTTTGACTTTGTTGTATTGCGCCTCAACTTTGTATATTTTCTGTTTGACTTTATACAAACTTTGGGCACAATACAACATTGTCTTGTGTTTGACTTTGCTGTAATGCTGTGTTTGACTTTGTATTGTGCCCCAACTTTGTATATTGCTCTGTGTTTGACTTTGTTGTATTGTGCCCCAACTTTGTATGTTGGACTACTTGAGTCTGTGTTTAACTCTGTAATCTTGTATCCATGTCTTGTAACTTAAAAAATGTTGTTACTCTTTTTAACTAATAAAGGAAACAGAAACCTTTCACCCTTTCATTTCAAACACCACAATAAATGTTTTTTGGTTGTGTTGTGTCAGGGTTTTTCTTGTTGCACCAGTTGTTGTTGTCTTGTTTTTTTTTTTCTTTCCTTTCCACTTTAACTTTAGTTTTCTGATTCAATTTTTTGAATCAGAGCAGCCCTAGAACCAGGCTTGGTCTCTGGGAGTAAAAAATAAATTTAAATTTAAAAAAAAAAAAAAAAATTTAAATATTTAATTACTCCCAGAGACCAACCCAACTTCTAGGGCTGCACCAGGGTATATACTTATTATTTTTATTCTTTTTATATATACTACTATACAGGGAAATTACCCACCCACACCATATACACACCCCACCCCCCCATCTCAAAACCCACCCACAACCACTCTTCCCCCCCTCCCCAATTAACCAACCACCTACACCCCCCCCCCCATATATACACAAAACCCATATCAAAACCAATCCACACCCACAATTGACCACCCCTCAACAATTAAACAATTACCTAATTAATTATGCAAATTAGGTAAAAAAAATTTTTTTCTCCACCCCACCAAAACAAAATCCCTACATCACAACAACCTCCCACCACATCACCCCTACACACCACATCCCCACAGCCCACCCCCTCACCCGTCCCCGCCCCCAGACACCCGCTCCGCCCCCTCACCCGACCCCGCCCCAGACACCCGCTCCGCCCCCTCACCCGTCCCCGCCCCCAAACACCCGCTCCGCCCCCTCACCCGACCCCGCCCCGAAACACTCGCTCCGCCCCCTCACCCGACCCCGCCCCAAACACGTGCTCCGCCCCCTCACCCGTCCCCGCCCCCAAACACCCGCTCCGCCCCCTCACCCGACCCCGCCCCCAGACACCCGCTCCGCCCCCTCACCCGTCCCCACCCCCGAACACCCGCTCCGCCCCCTCACCCGACCCTGAACACCCACTCCGCCCCCTCACCCGCTCCGCCCCCTCACCCGTCCCCGCCCCCAAACACCCGCTCCGCCCCCTCACGCGTCCCCGCCCCCTCACCCGTCCCCGCCCCCAGACACCCGCTCCGCCCCCTCACCCGTCCCCGCCCCCAAACACCCGCCCCGCCCCCTCACCCGACCCCGCCCCCGGACACCCGCTCCGCCCCCTCACCCGACCCCGCCCCCAAACACCCGCTCCGCCCCCCCACCCGACCCCGCCCCCAGACACCCGCTCCGCCCCCTCACCCGTCCCCGCCCCCAGACACCCGCTCCGCCCCCGCCCCCTCACCCGTCCCCGCCCCAAAACACCCACTCCGCCCCCGAGACGCCGCCCCCTCGTCGAGACCCCGCCCCGAGACGACGCCTCCTCGTCGAGACCCCGCCCCCTCGCCGAGACCCCGCCCCGAGACGCCGCCCCCGTCACCGAGCCCCGCCCCGAGACGCCACCCCCGTCACCGAGCCCCGCCCCGAGACGCCGCCCCCCGTCGCCGAGCCCCGCCCCGAGACGCCGAGCCCCGCCCCGAGACGCCGCCCCCCGTCACCGAGCCCCGCCCCGAGACGCCGCCCCCCGTCACCGAGCCCCGCCCCGAGACGCCGCCCCCCGTCACCGAGCCCCGCCCCGAGACGCCGCCCCCCGTCACCGAGCCCCGCCCCGAGACGCCGCCCCCCGTCACCGAGCCCCGCCCCGAGACGCCGCCCCCCGTCACCGAGCCCCGCCCCGAGACGCCGCCCCCCGTCACCGAGCCCCGCCCCGAGACGCCGCCCCCCGTCACCGAGCCCCGCCCCGAGACGCCGCCCCCCGTCACCGAGCCCCGCCCCGAGACGCCGCCCCCCGTCACCGTGCCCCGCCCCGAGACGCCCCCCCCACCAAGTCACCCAGCCCCGAGACACCACACCCCACCACATTGCCCTGCCCCCTGAATCACATCTCACACTACTGAACTAATTCTACAATAAGTGAACCACAAAAACACAGAAACACTCTACTTAGTTTTTTCCACCCAACCACAACAGATACTGCACTAAAAAAACGTGCACCCACGCCCCTAAACAACCACACCCCCTATGACCACACCCATCGACGCAGCCACGCCCCTTACGTGACACCACCCTTTATGTGACCACGACCACCGACGCAGCCACGCCCATCGACGCAGCCACGCCCCTTACGTGACCCCGTCCCCTTACGTGACCACGCCCACCGACGCAGCCACGCCCCTTACGTGACCACGCCCACTGACGCAGCCACGCCCCTGCGTAACCCCGCCCCTTACGTGACCCCGCCCTTTACGTGACCACGCCCATCGACGCAGCCACGCCCCCTTACGTGACCCCGCCCCTTACGCGACCCCGCCCCGCGACGCAGCCACGCCCCTTGCGTGACCACGCCCACAGACGCAGCCACGCCCCTACGTAACCCCGCCCCTTACGTGACCACACCCACTGACGCGACCACGCCCCTTACGTGACCACGCCCCTTATGTGACCACGCCCTTTACGTGACCACGCCCGTCGACGCAACCACGCCCCCTTACGTGACCACGCCCCTTACGTGACCACGCCCCTTATGTGACCACGCCCCTTACGTGACCACGCCCACTGACGCAACCACGCCCCCTTACGTGACCACGCCCACTAACGCAACCACGCCCCTTACGTGACCACACCCACCGACGCGACCACGCCCCCTACGTGACCACGCCCCTTACGTGACCACGCCCATCGATGCAGCCACGCCCACTGACGCGACCACGCCCACTGACGTGACCACACCCACCGACGCGACCACGCCCCCTTACGTGACCACGCCCCCTTACGTGACCACGCCCTTTACGTGACCACGCCCACCGACGCAACCACGCCCCCTTACTTGACCACGCCCCTTACGTGACCACGCCCATCGACGTAGCCACGCCCCCTAACGTGGCCACGCCCCCTAACGTGGCCACGCCCACCGACGCAACCACGCCCCCTTACGCGACCACGCCCACCGACTCGGCCACGCCCCATTAGGGTTTAGGGTTAGGGTTAGGGTTAGGGTTAGGGTTAGGGTTAGGGTTTAGGGTTAGGGGTAGAGTTAGGGTTAGGGTTAGGGTTAGGGTTAGGGTTAGGGTTAGAGTTAGAGTTAGGGTTAGGGTTAGGGTCATTAGGGTTAGGGTTAGGGTTAGGGTTAGGGTTAGGGTTAGGGTTAGGGTTAGGGTTAGGGTTAGGGTTAGGGTTAGGGTTAGGGTTAGGGTTAGGGTTAGGGTTAGGGTTAGGGTTAGGGTTAGAGTTAGGGTTAGGGTTAGGGTTAGGGTTAGGGTTAGGGTTAGGGTTAGGGTTAGGGTTAGGGTTAGGGTTAGGGTTAGGGTTAGGGTTAGGGTTAGGGTTAGGGTTAGGGTTAGGGTTAGGGTTAGGGTTAGGGTTAGGGTTAGGGTTAGGGTTAGGGTTAGGGTTAGGGTTAGGGTTAGGGTTAGGGTTAGGGTTAGGGTTAGGGTTAGGGTTAGGGTTAGGGTTAGGGTTAGGGTTAGGGTTAGGGTTAGGGTTAGGGTTAGGGTTAGGGTTAGGGTTAGGGTTAGGGTTAGGGTTAGGGTTAGGGTTAGGGTTAGGGTTAGGGTTAGGGTTAGGGTTAGGGTTAGGGTTAGGGTTAGGGTTAGGGTTAGGGTTAGGGTTAGGGTTAGGGTTAGGGTTAGGGTTAGGGTTAGGGTTAGGGTTAGGGTTAGGGTTAGGGTTAGGGTTAGGGTTAGGGTTAGGGTTAGGGTTAGGGTTAGGGTTAGGGTTAGGGTTAGGGTTAGGGTTAGGGTTAGGGTTAGGGTTAGGGTTAGGGTTAGGGTTAGGGTTAGGGTTAGGGTTAGGGTTAGGGTTAGGGTTAGGGTTAGGGTTAGGGTTAGGGTTAGGGTTAGGGTTAGGGTTAGGGTTAGGGTTAGGGTTAGGGTTAGGGTTAGGGTTAGGGTTAGGGTTAGGGTTAGGGTTAGGGTTAGGGTTAGGGTTAGGGTTAGGGTTAGGGTTAGGGTTAGGGTTAGGGTTAGGGTTAGGGTTAGGGTTAGGGTTAGGGTTAGGGTTAGGGTTAGGGTTAGGGTTAGGGTTAGGGTTAGGGTTAGGGTTAGGGTTAGGGTTAGGGTTAGGGTTAGGGTTAGGGTTAGGGTTAGGGTTAGGGTTAGGGTTAGGGTTAGGGTTAGGGTTAGGGTTAGGGTTAGGGTTAGGGTTAGGGTTAGGGTTAGGGTTAGGGTTAGGGTTAGGGTTAGGGTTAGGGTTAGGGTTAGGGTTAGGGTTAGGGTTAGGGTTAGGGTTAGGGTTAGGGTTAGGGTTAGGGTTAGGGTTAGGGTTAGGGTTAGGGTTAGGGTTAGGGTTAGGGTTAGGGTTAGGGTTAGGGTTAGGGTTAGGGTTAGGGTTAGGGTTAGGGTTAGGGTTAGGGTTAGGGTTAGGGTTAGGGTTAGGGTTAGGGTTAGGGTTAGGGTTAGGGTTAGGGTTAGGGTTAGGGTTAGGGTTAGGGTTAGGGTTAGGGTTAGGGTTAGGGTTAGGGTTAGGGTTAGGGTTAGGGTTAGGGTTAGGGTTAGGGTTAGGGTTAGGGTTAGGGTTAGGGTTAGGGTTAGGGTTAGGGTTAGGGTTAGGGTTAGGGTTAGGGTTAGGGTTAGGGTTAGGGTTAGGGTTAGGGTTAGGGTTAGGGTTAGGGTTAGGGTTAGGGTTAGGGTTAGGGTTAGGGTTAGGGTTAGGGTTAGGGTTAGGGTTAGGGTTAGGGTTAGGGTTAGGGTTAGGGTTAGGGTTAGGGTTAGGGTTAGGGTTAGGGTTAGGGTTAGGGTTAGGGTTAGGGTTAGGGTTAGGGTTAGGGTTAGGGTTAGGGTTAGGGTTAGGGTTAGGGTTAGGGTTAGGGTTAGGGTTAGGGTTAGGGTTAGGGTTAGGGTTAGGGTTAGGGTTAGGGTTAGGGTTAGGGTTAGGGTTA
>JAUNZM010002406.1:35000-38427 GCA_033459285.1 Clamator glandarius
GGGTTAGGGTTAGGGTTAGGGTTAGGGTTAGGGTTAGGGTTAGGGTTAGGGTTAGGGTTAGGGTTAGGGTTAGGGTTAGGGTTAGGGTTAGGGTTAGGGTTAGGGTTAGGGTTAGGGTTAGGGTTAGGGTTAGGGTTAGGGTTAGGGTTAGGGTTAGGGTTAGGGTTAGGGTTAGGGTTAGGGTTAGGGTTAGGGTTAGGGTTAGGGTTAGGGTTAGGGTTAGGGTTAGGGTTAGGGTTAGGGTTAGGGTTAGGGTTAGGGTTAGGGTTAGGGTTAGGGTTAGGGTTAGGGTTAGGGTTAGGGTTAGGGTTAGGGTTAGGGTTAGGGTTAGGGTTAGGGTTAGGGTTAGGGTTAGGGTTAGGGTTAGGGTTAGGGTTAGGGTTAGGGTTAGGGTTAGGGTTAGGGTTAGGGTTAGGGTTAGGGTTAGGGTTAGGGTTAGTAGGGTTAGGGTTAGGGTTAGGGTTAGGGTTAGGGTTAGGGTTAGGGTTAGGGTTAGGGTTAGGGTTAGGGTTAGGGTTAGGGTTAGGGTTAGGGTTAGGGTTAGGGTTAGGGTTAGGGTTAGGGTTAGGGTTAGGGTTAGGGTTAGGGTTAGGGTTAGGGTTAGGGTTAGGGTTAGGGTTAGGGTTAGGGTTAGGGTTAGGGTTAGGGTTAGGGTTAGGGTTAGGGTTAGGGTTAGGGTTAGGGTTAGGGTTAGGGTTAGGGTTAGGGTTAGGGTTAGGGTTAGGGTTAGGGTTAGGGTTAGGGTTAGGGTTAGGGTTAGGGTTAGGGTTAGGGTTAGGGTTAGGGTTAGGGTTAGGGTTAGGGTTAGGGTTAGGGTTAGGGTTAGGGTTAGGGTTAGGGTTAGGGTTAGGGTTAGGGTTAGGGTTAGGGTTAGGGTTAGGGTTAGGGTTAGGGTTAGGGTTAGGGTTAGGGTTAGGGTTAGGGTTAGGGTTAGGGTTAGGGTTAGGGTTAGGGTTAGGGTTAGGGTTAGGGTTAGGGTTAGGGTTAGGGTTAGGGTTAGGGTTAGGGTTAGGGTTAGGGTTAGGGTTAGGGTTAGGGTTAGGGTTAGGGTTAGGGTTAGGGTTAGGGTTAGGGTTAGGGTTAGGGTTAGGGTTAGGGTTAGGGTTAGGGTTAGGGTTAGGGTTAGGGTTAGGGTTAGGGTTAGGGTTAGGGTTAGGGTTAGGGTTAGGGTTAGGGTTAGGGTTAGGGTTAGGGTTAGGGTTAGGGTTAGGGTTAGGGTTAGGGTTAGGGTTAGGGTTAGGGTTAGGGTTAGGGTTAGGGTTAGGGTTAGGGTTAGGGTTAGGGTTAGGGTTAGGGTTAGGGTTAGGGTTAGGGTTAGGGTTAGGGTTAGGGTTAGGGTTAGGGTTAGGGTTAGGGTTAGGGTTAGGGTTAGGGTTAGGGTTAGGGTTAGGGTTAGGGTTAGGGTTAGGGTTAGGGTTAGGGTTAGGGTTAGGGTTAGGGTTAGGGTTAGGGTTAGGGTTAGGGTTAGGGTTAGGGTTAGGTTAGGGTTAGGGTTAGGGTTAGGGTTAGGGTTAGGGTTAGGGTTAGGGTTAGGGTTAGGGTTAGGGTTAGGGTTAGGGTTAGGGTTAGGGTTAGGGTTAGGGTTAGGGTTAGGGTTAGGGTTAGGGTTAGGGTTAGGGTTAGGGTTAGGGTTAGGGTTAGGGTTAGGGTTAGGGTTAGGGTTAGGGTTAGGGTTAGGGTTAGGGTTAGGGTTAGGGTTAGGGTTAGGGTTAGGGTTAGGGTTAGGGTTAGGGTTAGGGTTAGGGTTAGGGTTAGGGTTAGGGTTAGGGTTAGGGTTAGGGTTAGGGTTAGGGTTAGGGTTAGGGTTAGGGTTAGGGTTAGGGTTAGGGTTAGGGTTAGGGTTAGGGTTAGGGTTAGGGTTAGGGTTAGGGTTAGGGTTAGGGTTAGGGTTAGGGTTAGGGTTAGGGTTAGGGTTAGGGTTAGGGTTAGGGTTAGGGTTAGGGTTAGGGTTAGGGTTAGGGTTAGGGTTAGGGTTAGGGTTAGGGTTAGGGTTAGGGTTAGGGTTAGGGTTAGGGTTAGGGTTAGGGGTTAGGGTTAGGGTTAGGGTTAGGGTTAGGGTTAGGGTTAGGGTTAGGTTAGGGTTAGGGTTAGGGTTAGGGTTAGGGTTAGGGTTAGGGTTAGGGTTAGGGTTAGGGTTAGGGTTAGGGTTAGGGTTAGGGTTAGGGTTAGGGTTAGGGTTAGGGTTAGGGTTAGGGTTAGGGTTAGGGTTAGGGTTAGGGTTAGGGTTAGGGTTAGGGTTAGGGTTAGGGTTAGGGTTAGGGTTAGGGTTAGGGTTAGGGTTAGGGTTAGGGTTAGGGTTAGGGTTAGGGTTAGGGTTAGGGTTAGGGTTAGGGTTAGGGTTAGGGTTAGGGTTAGGGTTAGGGTTAGGGTTAGGGTTAGGGTTAGGGTTAGGGTTAGGGTTAGGGTTAGGGTTAGGGTTAGGGTTAGGGTTAGGGTTAGGGTTAGGGTTAGGGTTAGGGTTAGGGTTAGGGTTAGGGTTAGGGTTAGGGTTAGGGTTAGGGTTAGGGTTAGGGTTAGGGTTAGGGTTAGGGTTAGGGTTAGGGTTAGGGTTAGGGTTAGGGTTAGGGTTAGGGTTAGGGTTAGGGTTAGGGTTAGGGTTAGGGTTAGGGTTAGGGTTAGGGTTAGGGTTAGGGTTAGGGTTAGGGTTAGGGTTAGGGTTAGGGTTAGGGTTAGGGTTAGGGTTAGGGTTAGGGTTAGGGTTAGGGTTAGGGTTAGGGTTAGGGTTAGGGTTAGGGTTAGGGTTAGGGTTAGGGTTAGGGTTAGGGTTAGGGTTAGGGTTAGGGTTAGGGTTAGGGTTAGGGTTAGGGTTAGGGTTAGGGTTAGGGTTAGGGTTAGGGTTAGGGTTAGGGTTAGGGTTAGGGTTAGGGTTAGGGTTAGGGTTAGGGTTAGGGTTAGGGTTAGGGTTAGGGTTAGGGTTAGGGTTAGGGTTAGGGTTAGGGTTAGGGTTAGGGTTAGGGTTAGGGTTAGGGTTAGGGTTAGGGTTAGGGTTAGGGTTAGGGTTAGGGTTAGGGTTAGGGTTAGGGTTAGGGTTAGGGTTAGGTTAGGGTTAGGGTTAGGGTTAGGGTTAGGGTTAGGGTTAGGGTTAGGGTTAGGGTTAGGGTTAGGGTTAGGGTTAGGGTTAGGGTTAGGGTTAGGGTTAGGGTTAGGGTTAGGGTTAGGGTTAGGGTTAGGGTTAGGGTTAGGGTTAGGGTTAGGGTTAGGGTTAGGGTTAGGGTTAGGGTTAGGGTTAGGGTTAGGGTTAGGGTTAGGGTTAGGGTTAGGGTTAGGGTTAGGGTTAGGGTTAGGTTAGGGTTAGGGTTAGGGTTAGGGTTAGGGTTAGGGTTAGGGTTAGGGTTAGGGTTAGGGTTAGGGTTAGGGTTAGGGTTAGGGTTAGGGTTAGGGTTAGGGTTAGGGTTAGGGTTAGGGTTAGGGTTAGGGTTAGGGTTAG
>JAUNZM010002407.1:0-66166 GCA_033459285.1 Clamator glandarius
CATCTAGAAGGCTCTGGGGGCTTTCAGAAGGGTCCTGGGGGCTTCTAGAAGGGTCTGAAGGATTTTAGAAGGTCCTGGAAGGCTGTAGAAGGGTCTGGGTGCTTTTAGAATGATCCGGGGAGGGTGTAGAAGGGTCTGGGTTCTTATAGAAGGGTCCTGGGGGGCTCTAGAAGGGTCTGGGTGCTTTCAGAAGGGTCCTGTGGGGCTGTAGAAGGGTCTGGGGGCTTTTAGATGGGTCCTGGGGGGCTCTAGAAGGGTCCGGGGGCTTTTAGAAGGGTCCGTAGAGGCTCTAGAAGGGTCTGGGGGCTTGTAGAAGGGTCCTGGTTACCTCTAGAATGGTCTGGGGGATTTTAGAAGGGTCCTGGGGAGCTCTAGAAGGGTCTGGGGTCTTTTAGAAGGGTCCTGGGGGAATCTAGAAGGGTCTGGGGGCTTTTAGAAGGGTCCTGCGGGTCTCTAGAAGGGTCTGGGTGCTTTTAGAAGGGTCCTGGGGTGGTCTAGAAGGGTCTGGGGGCTTTTAGAAGGGTCCTGGGAGACTCTAGAAGGGTCTGAGGGCTTTCAGAAGGGTCCTGTAGGGTCTCTAGAAGTGTCTGGGTGCTTTTAGAAGGGTCCTGTGGGGCTCTAGAAGGGTCTGGGGGCATTTAGAAGGGTCCTGGGGGGCTCTAGAAGGGTCTGGGTGCTTTTAGAAGGGTCCTGGGAGGCTCTAGAAGGGTCTGGGGGCTTTTAGAAGAGTCCTGGGGTGCTCTAGATGGGTCTGGGGGCATTTAGAAGCGTCCTGGGGGGCTCTAGAAGGGTCTGGGGTAGTATAGAATGGTCCTGGGGAGCTCTAGAAGGGTCTGGGTGCTTTTAGAAGGGTCCTGGAGGACTCTAGAAGGCTCTGGGATATTTCAGAAGGGTCCTGTGGGGCTCTAGAAGGGTCTGGGTGCTTTTAGAAGGGTCCTGGGGTGGTCTAGAAGGGTCTGGGGGCTTTTAGAAGGGTCCTGGGAGACTCTAGAAGGGTCTGAGGGCTTTTAGAAGGGTCCTGTAGGGTCTCTAGAAGTGTCTGGGTGCTTTTAGAAGGGTCCTGTGGGGCTCTAGAAGGGTCTGGGGGCATTTAGAAGGGTCCTGGGAGACTCTAGAAGGGTCTGGGTGCTTTTAGAAGGGTCCTGGGAGGCTCTAGAAGGGTCTGGGGGCTTTTAGAAGAGTCCTGGGGTGCTCTAGATGGGTCTGGGGGCATTTAGAAGCGTCCTGGGGGGCTCTAGAAGGGTCTGGGGTAGTTTAGAATGGTCCTGGGGAGCTCTAGAAGGGTCTGGGTGCTTTTAGAAGGGTCCTGGGAGACTCTAGAAGGGTCTGAGTGCTATTAGAAGGGTCCTGCGGGTCTCTAGAAGGGTCTGGGGGCATTTAGAAGGTTCCTGGGGGTCTCTAGAAGGGTGTGAGGTCTTTTAGAAGGGTCCTGGGGGCCTCTAGATGTGTCTGAGGGATTTTAAAAGGGTCCTGGGAGGCTCTAGAAGGGTCTGGTTGCTTTTAGAAGTGTCCGTGGAGGCTCTAGAAGGGTCTGGGGCCTTTTAGAAGGGTCCTGGTGTAATCTAGAAGGGTCTGGGGGCTTTTAGAAGGGTCCTTGGTGGCTCTAGAAGGGTCTGGGGACCATTAGAGGAGCCCTGGCGGCCTCTAGAAGGGTCTGGGGGATTTTAGAAGGGTCCTGGGGAGCTCTAGAAGGGTCTGGGGTCTTTTAGAAGGGTCCTGGGTGAATCTAGAAGGGTCTGGGGGCTTTTAGAAGAGTCCTGGGGTGCTCTAGATGGGTCTGGGGGCATTTAGAAGCGTCCTGGGGGGCTCTAGAAGGGTCTGGGGTAGTTTAGAATGGTCCTGGGTAGCTCTAGAAGGGTCTGGGTGCTTTTAGAAGGGTCCTGGGAGACTCTAGAAGGGTCTGAGTGCTATTAGAAGGGTCCTGCGTGTCTCTAGAAGGGTCTGGGGGCATTTAGAAGGTTCCTGGGGGTCTCTAGAAGGGTGTGAGGTCTTTTAGAAGGGTCCTGGGGGCATCTTGAAGGCTCTGGGGGATTTTAGAAGGGTCCTGGGGGCTTCTAGATGTGTCTGAGGGATTTTAAAAGGGTGCTGGGAGGCTCTAGAAGGGTCTGGTTGCTTTTAGAAGTGTCCGTGGAGGCTCTAGAAGGGTCTGGGGCCTTTTAGAAGGGTCCTGGTGTAATCTAGAAGGGTCTGGGGGCTTTTAGAAGGGTCCTTGGTGGCTCTAGAAGGGTCTGGGGACCATTAGAGGAGCCCTGGCGGCCTCTAGAAGGGTCTGGGGCATTTTAGAAGGGTCCTGGGTGACTCTAGAAGGGTCTGGGGGCTTTTAGAAGGGTCCTGCGGGTCTCTAGAAGGGTCTGGGTGCTTTTAGAAGGGTCCTGGAGGAATCTAGAAGGGTCTGGGGTCTTTGAGAAGGGTCATAGGTGGCTCTAGAAGGGTCTGGGTGCTTTTAGAAGTGTCCTGGGGTGCTCTAGAAGGGTCTGGGGGCTTTTAGAAGGGTCCTGGTAGACTCTGGAAAGGTCTGAGGGCTTCTAGAAGGGTCCTGTAGGGTCTATAGAAGGGTCTGGGTGCTTTTAGAAGGGTCCTGTGGGGCTCTAGAAGGGTCTGGGGGCATTTAGAAAGGTCCTGGGGGGATCTAGAAGGGTCTGGGTGCTCTTAGAAGGGTCCTGGGGGCCTCTAGAAGTTTCTGCGGGATATTAGAAGGGTCCTGTGGGGCTCTAGAAGGGTCTGGGTGCTTTTAGAAGGGTCCTATGGTGATCTAGAAGCGTCTGGGTGCTTTTAGAAGGGTCCTGGGAGCCTCTAGAAGGGTCTGGGTGCATTTAGAAGGGTCCTGGGGATCTTTAGAAGGGTCTGGGGTCTTTTAGAATGGTCCTGCGGGGCTCTAGAATGCTCTGGGGTCTTTTAGAAGGGTCCTGGGTGGCTTTAGAAGAGTGTGAGTGCTTTTAGAAGGGTCCTGGGTGCATCTAGATGGCTCTGGGGACTTTTAGAAGGGTCCTGGGGGCTTCTAGATGGGTCTGAGGATTTTTAGAAGGGTCCTGGGAGGCTCTAGAAGTGTCTGGGTGATTTTAGAAGGGCCCTGGGTGGCTCTAGAATGGTCTGGGGGCATTTAGAAGGGTCCCGGGGGTCTCTAGAAGGGTCTGGGGGCTTTTAGAAGGATCTTGGGGGCCTCAAGAAGGGTCTGGGGGCTTTTAGAAGGGTTCTGGGTGGCTCTAGAAGGCTCTGGGGGCTTTTAGAAGCGTCCTGGGGGGCTCTAGAAGGGTGTGGTTTCTTTTAGAAGGGTCCTGGTGGCATCTAGAAGGCTCTGGGGGCTTTCAGAAGGGTCCTGGGGGCTTCTAGAAGGGTCTGAAGGATTTTAGAAGGTCCTGGAAGGCTGTAGAAGGGTCTGGGTGCTTTTAGAATGATCCGGGGAGGGTGTAGAAGGGTCTGGGTTCTTATAGAAGGGTCCTGGGGGGCTCTAGAAGGGTCTGGGTGCTTTCAGAAGGGTCCTGTGGGGCTGTAGAAGGGTCTGGGGGCTTTTAGATGGGTCCTGGGGGGCTCTAGAAGGGTCCGGGGGCTTTTAGAAGGGTCCGTAGAGGCTCTAGAAGGGTCTGGGGGCTTGTAGAAGGGTCCTGGTTACCTCTAGAATGGTCTGGGGGATTTTAGAAGGGTCCTGGGGAGCTCTAGAAGGGTCTGGGGTCTTTTAGAAGGGTCCTGGGGGAATCTAGAAGGGTCTGGGGGCTTTTAGAAGGGTCCTGCGGGTCTCTAGAAGGGTCTGGGTGCTTTTAGAAGGGTCCTGGGGTGGTCTAGAAGGGTCTGGGGGCTTTTAGAAGGGTCCTGGGAGACTCTAGAAGGGTCTGAGGGCTTTCAGAAGGGTCCTGTAGGGTCTCTAGAAGTGTCTGGGTGCTTTTAGAAGGGTCCTGTGGGGCTCTAGAAGGGTCTGGGGGCATTTAGAAGGGTCCTGGGGGGCTCTAGAAGGGTCTGGGTGCTTTTAGAAGGGTCCTGGGAGGCTCTAGAAGGGTCTGGGGGCTTTTAGAAGAGTCCTGGGGTGCTCTAGATGGGTCTGGGGGCATTTAGAAGCGTCCTGGGGGGCTCTAGAAGGGTCTGGGGTAGTATAGAATGGTCCTGGGGAGCTCTAGAAGGGTCTGGGTGCTTTTAGAAGGGTCCTGGAGGACTCTAGAAGGCTCTGGGATATTTCAGAAGGGTCCTGTGGGGCTCTAGAAGGGTCTGGGTGCTTTTAGAAGGGTCCTGGGGTGGTCTAGAAGGGTCTGGGGGCTTTTAGAAGGGTCCTGGGAGACTCTAGAAGGGTCTGAGGGCTTTTAGAAGGGTCCTGTAGGGTCTCTAGAAGTGTCTGGGTGCTTTTAGAAGGGTCCTGTGGGGCTCTAGAAGGGTCTGGGGGCATTTAGAAGGGTCCTGGGAGACTCTAGAAGGGTCTGGGTGCTTTTAGAAGGGTCCTGGGAGGCTCTAGAAGGGTCTGGGGGCTTTTAGAAGAGTCCTGGGGTGCTCTAGATGGGTCTGGGGGCATTTAGAAGCGTCCTGGGGGGCTCTAGAAGGGTCTGGGGTAGTTTAGAATGGTCCTGGGGAGCTCTAGAAGGGTCTGGGTGCTTTTAGAAGGGTCCTGGGAGACTCTAGAAGGGTCTGAGTGCTATTAGAAGGGTCCTGCGGGTCTCTAGAAGGGTCTGGGGGCATTTAGAAGGTTCCTGGGGGTCTCTAGAAGGGTGTGAGGTCTTTTAGAAGGGTCCTGGGGGCCTCTAGATGTGTCTGAGGGATTTTAAAAGGGTCCTGGGAGGCTCTAGAAGGGTCTGGTTGCTTTTAGAAGTGTCCGTGGAGGCTCTAGAAGGGTCTGGGGCCTTTTAGAAGGGTCCTGGTGTAATCTAGAAGGGTCTGGGGGCTTTTAGAAGGGTCCTTGGTGGCTCTAGAAGGGTCTGGGGACCATTAGAGGAGCCCTGGCGGCCTCTAGAAGGGTCTGGGGGATTTTAGAAGGGTCCTGGGGAGCTCTAGAAGGGTCTGGGGTCTTTTAGAAGGGTCCTGGGTGAATCTAGAAGGGTCTGGGGGCTTTTAGAAGGGTCCTGCGGGTCTCTAGAAGGGTCTGGGTGCTTTTAGAAGGGTCCTGGAGGAATCTAGAAGGGTCTGGGGTCTTTGAGAAGGGTCATAGGTGGCTCTAGAAGGGTCTGGGTGCTTTTAGAAGTGTCCTGGGGTGCTCTAGAAGGGTCTGGGGGCTTTTAGAAGGGTCCTGGGAGACTCTGGAAAGGTCTGAGGGCTTCTAGAAGGGTCCTGTAGGGTCTCTAGAAGGGTCTGGGTGCTTTTAGAAGGGTCCTGTGGGGCTCTAGAAGGGTCTGGGGGCATTTAGAAAGGTCCTGGGGGGCTCTAGAAGGGTCTGGGTGCTTTTAGAAGGGCCCTGGGGGGCTCTAGAATGGTCTGAGTGCTTTTAGAAGGATTCGGGGTGGATCTAGAATGGTCTGGGGGCGGTTAGAAGGGTCCTGTGGGGCTCTAGAAGGGTCTGGGTGCTTTTAGAAGGGTCCTGGGGGCTCTAGAAGGGTCTGGGAGTTTTAGAAGGGTCCTGGGGAGCGTTAGAAGGGTTTGGGGGCTTTTAGAAGGGTCCTGGGTGGCGCTAGAAGTGTCTGGGTGCATTTAGAAGGGTCCTGGTAGACTCTGGAAAGGTCTGAGGGCTTCTAGAAGGGTCCTGTAGGGTCTATAGAAGGGTCTGGGTGCTTTTAGAAGGGTCCTGTGGGGCTCTAGAAGGGTCTGGGGGCATTTAGAAAGGTCCTGGGGGGATCTAGAAGGGTCTGGGTGCTCTTAGAAGGGTCCTGGGGGCCTCTAGAAGTTTCTGCGGGATATTAGAAGGGTCCTGTGGGGCTCTAGAAGGGTCTGGGTGCTTTTAGAAGGGTCCTATGGTGATCTAGAAGCGTCTGGGTGCTTTTAGAAGGGTCCTGGGAGCCTCTAGAAGGGTCTGGGTGCATTTAGAAGGGTCCTGGGGATCTTTAGAAGGGTCTGGGGTCTTTTAGAATGGTCCTGCGGGGCTCTAGAATGCTCTGGGGTCTTTTAGAAGGGTCCTGGGTGGCTTTAGAAGAGTGTGAGTGCTTTTAGAAGGGTCCTGGGTGCATCTAGATGGCTCTGGGGACTTTTAGAAGGGTCCTGGGGGCTTCTAGATGGGTCTGAGGATTTTTAGAAGGGTCCTGGGAGGCTCTAGAAGTGTCTGGGTGATTTTAGAAGGGCCCTGGGTGGCTCTAGAATGGTCTGGGGGCATTTAGAAGGGTCCTGGTGGGCTCTAGAAGGGTCTGGGTGCTTTTAGAAATGTCCTGGGTGGCTCTAGAATGGTCTGGGGGCATTTAGAAGGGTCCCGGGGGTCTCTAGAAAGGTCTGGGGGCTTTTAGAAGGATCTTGGGGGCCTCAAGAAGGGTCTGGGGGCTTTTAGAAGGGTTCTGGGTGGCTCTAGAAGGCTCTGGGGGCTTTTAGAAGCGTCCTGGGGGGCTCTAGAAGGGTGTGGTTTCTTTTAGAAGGGTCCTGGTGGCATCTAGAAGGCTCTGGGGGCTTTCAGAAGGGTCCTGGGGGCTTCTAGAAGGGTCTGAAGGATTTTAGAAGGTCCTGGAAGGCTGTAGAAGGGTCTGGGTGCTTTTAGAATGATCCGGGGAGGGTGTAGAAGGGTCTGGGTTCTTATAGAAGGGTCCTGGGGGGCTCTAGAAGGGTCTGGGTGCTTTCAGAAGGGTCCTGTGGGGCTGTAGAAGGGTCTGGGGGCTTTTAGATGGGTCCTGGGGGGCTCTAGAAGGGTCCGGGGGCTTTTAGAAGGGTCCGTGGAGGCTCTAGAAGGGTCTGGGGGCTTGTAGAAGGGTCCTGGGGGGCTCTAGAAGGGTCTGGGTGCTATTAGAAGGATGCGGGGAGGGTCTAGAAGGCTCTGGGGGCTTTTAGAAGGGTCCTTGGGGGCTCTAGAAGGGTCTGGGGACCATTAGAGGAGCCCTGGGGACCTCTAGAATGGTCTGGGGGATTTTAGAAGGGTCCTGGGGAGCTCTAGAAGGGTCTGGGGTCTTTTAGAAGGGTCCTGGGGGAATCTAGAAGGGTCTGGGGGCTTTTAGAAGGGTCCTGCGGGTCTCTGGAAGGGTCTGGGGGCTTTTAGAAGGGTCCTGGAGGACTCTAGAAGGCTCTGGGATCTTTCAGAAGGGTCCTGTGGGGCTCTAGAAGGGTCTGGGTGCTTTTAGAAGGGTCCTGGGGTGGTCTAGAAGGGTCTGGGGGCTTTTAGAAGGGTCCTGGGAGACTCTAGAAGGGTCTGAGGGCTTTTAGAAGGGTCCTGTAGGGTCTCTAGAAGTGTCTGGGTACTTTTAGAAGGGTCCTGTGGGGCTCTAGAAGGGTCTGGGGGCATTTAGAATGGTCCTGGGGGGCTCTAGAAGGGTCTGGGTGCTTTTAGAAGGGTCCTGGGAGGCTCTAGAAGGGTCTGGGGGCTTTTTGAAGGGTCCAGGGGGCCTCTAGAAGGGTCTGGGTGCATTTAGAAGGGTCCTGGGGATCTTTAGAAGGGTCTGGGGTCTTTTAGAATGGTCCTGCGGGGCTCTAGAATGCTCTGGGGTCTTTTAGAAGGGTCCTGGGTGGCTTTAGAAGAGTGTGAGTGCTTTTAGAAGGGTCCTGGGTGCATCTAGATGGCTCTGGGGACTTTTAGAAGGGTCCTGGGGGCTTCTAGATGGGTCTGAGGATTTTTAGAAGGGTCCTGGGAGGCTCTAGAAGTGTCTGGGTGATTTTAGAAGGGCCCTGGGTGGCTCTAGAATGGTCTGGGGGCATTTAGAAGGGTCCTGGTGGGCTCTAGAAGGGTCTGGGTGCTTTTAGAAATGTCCTGGGTGGCTCTAGAATGGTCTGGGGGCATTTAGAAGGGTCCCGGGGGTCTCTAGAAGGGTCTGGGGGCTTTTAGAAGGATCTTGGGGGCCTCAAGAAGGGTCTGGGGGCTTTTAGAAGGGTTCTGGGTGGCTCTAGAAGGCTCTGGGGGCTTTTAGAAGCGTCCTGGGGGGCTCTAGAAGGGTGTGGTTTCTTTTAGAAGGGTCCTGGTGGCATCTAGAAGGCTCTGGGGGCTTTCAGAAGGGTCCTGGGGGCTTCTAGAAGGGTCTGAAGGATTTTAGAAGGTCCTGGAAGGCTGTAGAAGGGTCTGGGTGCTTTTAGAATGATCCGGGGAGGGTGTAGAAGGGTCTGGGTTCTTATAGAAGGGTCCTGGGGGGCTCTAGAAGGGTCTGGGTGCTTTCAGAAGGGTCCTGTGGGGCTGTAGAAGGGTCTGGGGGCTTTTAGATGGGTCCTGGGGGGCTCTAGAAGGGTCCGGGGGCTTTTAGAAGGGTCCGTAGAGGCTCTAGAAGGGTCTGGGGGCTTGTAGAAGGGTCCTGGTTACCTCTAGAATGGTCTGGGGGATTTTAGAAGGGTCCTGGGGAGCTCTAGAAGGGTCTGGGGTCTTTTAGAAGGGTCCTGGGGGAATCTAGAAGGGTCTGGGGGCTTTTAGAAGGGTCCTGCGGGTCTCTAGAAGGGTCTGGGTGCTTTTAGAAGGGTCCTGGGGTGGTCTAGAAGGGTCTGGGGGCTTTTAGAAGGGTCCTGGGAGACTCTAGAAGGGTCTGAGGGCTTTCAGAAGGGTCCTGTAGGGTCTCTAGAAGTGTCTGGGTGCTTTTAGAAGGGTCCTGTGGGGCTCTAGAAGGGTCTGGGGGCATTTAGAAGGGTCCTGGGGGGCTCTAGAAGGGTCTGGGTGCTTTTAGAAGGGTCCTGGGAGGCTCTAGAAGGGTCTGGGGGCTTTTAGAAGAGTCCTGGGGTGCTCTAGATGGGTCTGGGGGCATTTAGAAGCGTCCTGGGGGGCTCTAGAAGGGTCTGGGGTAGTATAGAATGGTCCTGGGGAGCTCTAGAAGGGTCTGGGTGCTTTTAGAAGGGTCCTGGAGGACTCTAGAAGGCTCTGGGATATTTCAGAAGGGTCCTGTGGGGCTCTAGAAGGGTCTGGGTGCTTTTAGAAGGGTCCTGGGGTGGTCTAGAAGGGTCTGGGGGCTTTTAGAAGGGTCCTGGGAGACTCTAGAAGGGTCTGAGGGCTTTTAGAAGGGTCCTGTAGGGTCTCTAGAAGTGTCTGGGTGCTTTTAGAAGGGTCCTGTGGGGCTCTAGAAGGGTCTGGGGGCATTTAGAAGGGTCCTGGGAGACTCTAGAAGGGTCTGGGTGCTTTTAGAAGGGTCCTGGGAGGCTCTAGAAGGGTCTGGGGGCTTTTAGAAGAGTCCTGGGGTGCTCTAGATGGGTCTGGGGGCATTTAGAAGCGTCCTGGGGGGCTCTAGAAGGGTCTGGGGTAGTTTAGAATGGTCCTGGGGAGCTCTAGAAGGGTCTGGGTGCTTTTAGAAGGGTCCTGGGAGACTCTAGAAGGGTCTGAGTGCTATTAGAAGGGTCCTGCGGGTCTCTAGAAGGGTCTGGGGGCATTTAGAAGGTTCCTGGGGGTCTCTAGAAGGGTGTGAGGTCTTTTAGAAGGGTCCTGGGGGCCTCTAGATGTGTCTGAGGGATTTTAAAAGGGTCCTGGGAGGCTCTAGAAGGGTCTGGTTGCTTTTAGAAGTGTCCGTGGAGGCTCTAGAAGGGTCTGGGGCCTTTTAGAAGGGTCCTGGTGTAATCTAGAAGGGTCTGGGGGCTTTTAGAAGGGTCCTTGGTGGCTCTAGAAGGGTCTGGGGACCATTAGAGGAGCCCTGGCGGCCTCTAGAAGGGTCTGGGGGATTTTAGAAGGGTCCTGGGGAGCTCTAGAAGGGTCTGGGGTCTTTTAGAAGGGTCCTGGGTGAATCTAGAAGGGTCTGGGGGCTTTTAGAAGAGTCCTGGGGTGCTCTAGATGGGTCTGGGGGCATTTAGAAGCGTCCTGGGGGGCTCTAGAAGGGTCTGGGGTAGTTTAGAATGGTCCTGGGTAGCTCTAGAAGGGTCTGGGTGCTTTTAGAAGGGTCCTGGGAGACTCTAGAAGGGTCTGAGTGCTATTAGAAGGGTCCTGCGTGTCTCTAGAAGGGTCTGGGGGCATTTAGAAGGTTCCTGGGGGTCTCTAGAAGGGTGTGAGGTCTTTTAGAAGGGTCCTGGGGGCATCTTGAAGGCTCTGGGGGATTTTAGAAGGGTCCTGGGGGCTTCTAGATGTGTCTGAGGGATTTTAAAAGGGTGCTGGGAGGCTCTAGAAGGGTCTGGTTGCTTTTAGAAGTGTCCGTGGAGGCTCTAGAAGGGTCTGGGGCCTTTTAGAAGGGTCCTGGTGTAATCTAGAAGGGTCTGGGGGCTTTTAGAAGGGTCCTTGGTGGCTCTAGAAGGGTCTGGGGACCATTAGAGGAGCCCTGGCGGCCTCTAGAAGGGTCTGGGGCATTTTAGAAGGGTCCTGGGTGACTCTAGAAGGGTCTGGGGGCTTTTAGAAGGGTCCTGCGGGTCTCTAGAAGGGTCTGGGTGCTTTTAGAAGGGTCCTGGAGGAATCTAGAAGGGTCTGGGGTCTTTGAGAAGGGTCATAGGTGGCTCTAGAAGGGTCTGGGTGCTTTTAGAAGTGTCCTGGGGTGCTCTAGAAGGGTCTGGGGGCTTTTAGAAGGGTCCTGGTAGACTCTGGAAAGGTCTGAGGGCTTCTAGAAGGGTCCTGTAGGGTCTATAGAAGGGTCTGGGTGCTTTTAGAAGGGTCCTGTGGGGCTCTAGAAGGGTCTGGGGGCATTTAGAAAGGTCCTGGGGGGATCTAGAAGGGTCTGGGTGCTCTTAGAAGGGTCCTGGGGGCCTCTAGAAGTTTCTGCGGGATATTAGAAGGGTCCTGTGGGGCTCTAGAAGGGTCTGGGTGCTTTTAGAAGGGTCCTATGGTGATCTAGAAGCGTCTGGGTGCTTTTAGAAGGGTCCTGGGAGCCTCTAGAAGGGTCTGGGTGCATTTAGAAGGGTCCTGGGGATCTTTAGAAGGGTCTGGGGTCTTTTAGAATGGTCCTGCGGGGCTCTAGAATGCTCTGGGGTCTTTTAGAAGGGTCCTGGGTGGCTTTAGAAGAGTGTGAGTGCTTTTAGAAGGGTCCTGGGTGCATCTAGATGGCTCTGGGGACTTTTAGAAGGGTCCTGGGGGCTTCTAGATGGGTCTGAGGATTTTTAGAAGGGTCCTGGGAGGCTCTAGAAGTGTCTGGGTGATTTTAGAAGGGCCCTGGGTGGCTCTAGAATGGTCTGGGGGCATTTAGAAGGGTCCCGGGGGTCTCTAGAAGGGTCTGGGGGCTTTTAGAAGGATCTTGGGGGCCTCAAGAAGGGTCTGGGGGCTTTTAGAAGGGTTCTGGGTGGCTCTAGAAGGCTCTGGGGGCTTTTAGAAGCGTCCTGGGGGGCTCTAGAAGGGTGTGGTTTCTTTTAGAAGGGTCCTGGTGGCATCTAGAAGGCTCTGGGGGCTTTCAGAAGGGTCCTGGGGGCTTCTAGAAGGGTCTGAAGGATTTTAGAAGGTCCTGGAAGGCTGTAGAAGGGTCTGGGTGCTTTTAGAATGATCCGGGGAGGGTGTAGAAGGGTCTGGGTTCTTATAGAAGGGTCCTGGGGGGCTCTAGAAGGGTCTGGGTGCTTTCAGAAGGGTCCTGTGGGGCTGTAGAAGGGTCTGGGGGCTTTTAGATGGGTCCTGGGGGGCTCTAGAAGGGTCCGGGGGCTTTTAGAAGGGTCCGTAGAGGCTCTAGAAGGGTCTGGGGGCTTGTAGAAGGGTCCTGGTTACCTCTAGAATGGTCTGGGGGATTTTAGAAGGGTCCTGGGGAGCTCTAGAAGGGTCTGGGGTCTTTTAGAAGGGTCCTGGGGGAATCTAGAAGGGTCTGGGGGCTTTTAGAAGGGTCCTGCGGGTCTCTAGAAGGGTCTGGGTGCTTTTAGAAGGGTCCTGGGGTGGTCTAGAAGGGTCTGGGGGCTTTTAGAAGGGTCCTGGGAGACTCTAGAAGGGTCTGAGGGCTTTCAGAAGGGTCCTGTAGGGTCTCTAGAAGTGTCTGGGTGCTTTTAGAAGGGTCCTGTGGGGCTCTAGAAGGGTCTGGGGGCATTTAGAAGGGTCCTGGGGGGCTCTAGAAGGGTCTGGGTGCTTTTAGAAGGGTCCTGGGAGGCTCTAGAAGGGTCTGGGGGCTTTTAGAAGAGTCCTGGGGTGCTCTAGATGGGTCTGGGGGCATTTAGAAGCGTCCTGGGGGGCTCTAGAAGGGTCTGGGGTAGTATAGAATGGTCCTGGGGAGCTCTAGAAGGGTCTGGGTGCTTTTAGAAGGGTCCTGGAGGACTCTAGAAGGCTCTGGGATATTTCAGAAGGGTCCTGTGGGGCTCTAGAAGGGTCTGGGTGCTTTTAGAAGGGTCCTGGGGTGGTCTAGAAGGGTCTGGGGGCTTTTAGAAGGGTCCTGGGAGACTCTAGAAGGGTCTGAGGGCTTTTAGAAGGGTCCTGTAGGGTCTCTAGAAGTGTCTGGGTGCTTTTAGAAGGGTCCTGTGGGGCTCTAGAAGGGTCTGGGGGCATTTAGAAGGGTCCTGGGAGACTCTAGAAGGGTCTGGGTGCTTTTAGAAGGGTCCTGGGAGGCTCTAGAAGGGTCTGGGGGCTTTTAGAAGAGTCCTGGGGTGCTCTAGATGGGTCTGGGGGCATTTAGAAGCGTCCTGGGGGGCTCTAGAAGGGTCTGGGGTAGTTTAGAATGGTCCTGGGGAGCTCTAGAAGGGTCTGGGTGCTTTTAGAAGGGTCCTGGGAGACTCTAGAAGGGTCTGAGTGCTATTAGAAGGGTCCTGCGGGTCTCTAGAAGGGTCTGGGGGCATTTAGAAGGTTCCTGGGGGTCTCTAGAAGGGTGTGAGGTCTTTTAGAAGGGTCCTGGGGGCCTCTAGATGTGTCTGAGGGATTTTAAAAGGGTCCTGGGAGGCTCTAGAAGGGTCTGGTTGCTTTTAGAAGTGTCCGTGGAGGCTCTAGAAGGGTCTGGGGCCTTTTAGAAGGGTCCTGGTGTAATCTAGAAGGGTCTGGGGGCTTTTAGAAGGGTCCTTGGTGGCTCTAGAAGGGTCTGGGGACCATTAGAGGAGCCCTGGCGGCCTCTAGAAGGGTCTGGGGGATTTTAGAAGGGTCCTGGGGAGCTCTAGAAGGGTCTGGGGTCTTTTAGAAGGGTCCTGGGTGAATCTAGAAGGGTCTGGGGGCTTTTAGAAGGGTCCTGCGGGTCTCTAGAAGGGTCTGGGTGCTTTTAGAAGGGTCCTGGAGGAATCTAGAAGGGTCTGGGGTCTTTGAGAAGGGTCATAGGTGGCTCTAGAAGGGTCTGGGTGCTTTTAGAAGTGTCCTGGGGTGCTCTAGAAGGGTCTGGGGGCTTTTAGAAGGGTCCTGGGAGACTCTGGAAAGGTCTGAGGGCTTCTAGAAGGGTCCTGTAGGGTCTCTAGAAGGGTCTGGGTGCTTTTAGAAGGGTCCTGTGGGGCTCTAGAAGGGTCTGGGGGCATTTAGAAAGGTCCTGGGGGGCTCTAGAAGGGTCTGGGTGCTTTTAGAAGGGCCCTGGGGGGCTCTAGAATGGTCTGAGTGCTTTTAGAAGGATTCGGGGTGGATCTAGAATGGTCTGGGGGCGGTTAGAAGGGTCCTGTGGGGCTCTAGAAGGGTCTGGGTGCTTTTAGAAGGGTCCTGGGGGCTCTAGAAGGGTCTGGGAGTTTTAGAAGGGTCCTGGGGAGCGTTAGAAGGGTTTGGGGGCTTTTAGAAGGGTCCTGGGTGGCGCTAGAAGTGTCTGGGTGCATTTAGAAGGGTCCTGGTAGACTCTGGAAAGGTCTGAGGGCTTCTAGAAGGGTCCTGTAGGGTCTATAGAAGGGTCTGGGTGCTTTTAGAAGGGTCCTGTGGGGCTCTAGAAGGGTCTGGGGGCATTTAGAAAGGTCCTGGGGGGATCTAGAAGGGTCTGGGTGCTCTTAGAAGGGTCCTGGGGGCCTCTAGAAGTTTCTGCGGGATATTAGAAGGGTCCTGTGGGGCTCTAGAAGGGTCTGGGTGCTTTTAGAAGGGTCCTATGGTGATCTAGAAGCGTCTGGGTGCTTTTAGAAGGGTCCTGGGAGCCTCTAGAAGGGTCTGGGTGCATTTAGAAGGGTCCTGGGGATCTTTAGAAGGGTCTGGGGTCTTTTAGAATGGTCCTGCGGGGCTCTAGAATGCTCTGGGGTCTTTTAGAAGGGTCCTGGGTGGCTTTAGAAGAGTGTGAGTGCTTTTAGAAGGGTCCTGGGTGCATCTAGATGGCTCTGGGGACTTTTAGAAGGGTCCTGGGGGCTTCTAGATGGGTCTGAGGATTTTTAGAAGGGTCCTGGGAGGCTCTAGAAGTGTCTGGGTGATTTTAGAAGGGCCCTGGGTGGCTCTAGAATGGTCTGGGGGCATTTAGAAGGGTCCTGGTGGGCTCTAGAAGGGTCTGGGTGCTTTTAGAAATGTCCTGGGTGGCTCTAGAATGGTCTGGGGGCATTTAGAAGGGTCCCGGGGGTCTCTAGAAAGGTCTGGGGGCTTTTAGAAGGATCTTGGGGGCCTCAAGAAGGGTCTGGGGGCTTTTAGAAGGGTTCTGGGTGGCTCTAGAAGGCTCTGGGGGCTTTTAGAAGCGTCCTGGGGGGCTCTAGAAGGGTGTGGTTTCTTTTAGAAGGGTCCTGGTGGCATCTAGAAGGCTCTGGGGGCTTTCAGAAGGGTCCTGGGGGCTTCTAGAAGGGTCTGAAGGATTTTAGAAGGTCCTGGAAGGCTGTAGAAGGGTCTGGGTGCTTTTAGAATGATCCGGGGAGGGTGTAGAAGGGTCTGGGTTCTTATAGAAGGGTCCTGGGGGGCTCTAGAAGGGTCTGGGTGCTTTCAGAAGGGTCCTGTGGGGCTGTAGAAGGGTCTGGGGGCTTTTAGATGGGTCCTGGGGGGCTCTAGAAGGGTCCGGGGGCTTTTAGAAGGGTCCGTGGAGGCTCTAGAAGGGTCTGGGGGCTTGTAGAAGGGTCCTGGGGGGCTCTAGAAGGGTCTGGGTGCTATTAGAAGGATGCGGGGAGGGTCTAGAAGGCTCTGGGGGCTTTTAGAAGGGTCCTTGGGGGCTCTAGAAGGGTCTGGGGACCATTAGAGGAGCCCTGGGGACCTCTAGAATGGTCTGGGGGATTTTAGAAGGGTCCTGGGGAGCTCTAGAAGGGTCTGGGGTCTTTTAGAAGGGTCCTGGGGGAATCTAGAAGGGTCTGGGGGCTTTTAGAAGGGTCCTGCGGGTCTCTGGAAGGGTCTGGGGGCTTTTAGAAGGGTCCTGGAGGACTCTAGAAGGCTCTGGGATCTTTCAGAAGGGTCCTGTGGGGCTCTAGAAGGGTCTGGGTGCTTTTAGAAGGGTCCTGGGGTGGTCTAGAAGGGTCTGGGGGCTTTTAGAAGGGTCCTGGGAGACTCTAGAAGGGTCTGAGGGCTTTTAGAAGGGTCCTGTAGGGTCTCTAGAAGTGTCTGGGTACTTTTAGAAGGGTCCTGTGGGGCTCTAGAAGGGTCTGGGGGCATTTAGAATGGTCCTGGGGGGCTCTAGAAGGGTCTGGGTGCTTTTAGAAGGGTCCTGGGAGGCTCTAGAAGGGTCTGGGGGCTTTTTGAAGGGTCCAGGGGGCCTCTAGAAAGGTCTGGGGGCTTTTAGAAGGGTCCTGCGGGGCTCTAGAAGGGTCTGGGTGCTTTCAGAAGCGTCCTGGGGGCCTCTAGATGGGTCTGGGTTCCTTTAGATAGGTCCTGGGGGGCTCTAGAAGGGTCTGGGGGCTTTTAGAATGGTCCTGTGGGTCTGTAGAAGGGTCTGGGGGATTTTAGATGGGTCCTGGGTTGCTCTAGAAGGGTGCGAGGGCTTTCAGAAGGGTCCTGGGAGGCTCTAGAAGGGTCTGGGGGCTTTTAGAAGGGTCCTGGGGGGCTCTAGAACGGTCTGGTGGCTATTAGAAGGATCCGGGGAGGGTCTAGAAGGCTCTGGGGGCTTTCAGAAGGGACCTTGGGGGATCTAGAAGGGTCTGGGGACCATTAGAGGGGCACTGGGGTCCTCTAGAAGGGTCTGGGGGATTTTAGAAGGGTCCTGGGGAGCTCTAGAATTGTCTGGGGGCTTTTAGAATGGTCCTGGGAGGCTCTAGAAGGGTCTGGGGGCTTTTAGAAGGGTCCTGCGTGTCTCTAGAAGGGTCTGGGTGCTTTTAGAAGGATTCGGGCAGGGTCTAGAAGGGTCTGGTGGCTTTTATAAGGGTCCTGTGGGGCTCTAGAAGTGTCTGGGTGCTTTTAGAAGGGTCCTGGGGGGCTCTAGAAGGGTCTGGGGGCTTTTAGAAGGGTCCTGGGGAGCTCTAGATGGGTCTGGGAGCTTTCAGAACGGTCCTGGGGGCCTCTAGAAATGTCTGGAATCTTTTAGAAGGGTCCTGGGGGGTCTAGAAGGGTCTGGGGGCATTCAGAAGGGTCCTGGGGGCTTCTAGAAGGGTCTGGAGGGTTTTAGAAGAGTCCTGGGGAGCTCTAGATGGGTCTGGGTGCTTTTAGAATGATCCCGGAATGGTCTAGAAGGGTCTGGGTGCTTTTAGAAGGGTCCTGGGGGGCTCTACAAATGTCTGGAGGATTTTAGAAGGATCCGGGGAGGCTCTAGAAGGGTCTGGGTGCTTTTAGAAGCGTCCTGAGGGGCTCTAGAAGGGTCTGGGTTCTTTCAGAAGGGTCCTGGGTGCATCTAGAAGGGTCTGGGTGCTTTTAGAAGGGACCTGGGTGGCTCTAGAAGGGTCTGGGGGCATTTAGAAGGGTTCTGTGGGGATGTAGAAGGGTCTGGGTGCTTTTAGATGGGTCCTGGGGGGCTCTAGAAGGGTCTGGGGGCTTTTAGAGTGGTCCTGTGGGTCTGTAGAAGGGTCTGGGGGATTTTAGATGCGTCCTGGGGGTCTCTAGAAGGGTCCGTGGGCTTTCAGAAGGGTCCTGGGATGCTCTAGAAGGGTCTGGGGGCTTTTAGAAGGGTCCTGGGGGGCTCTAGAACGGTCTGGTGGCTATTAGAAGGATCCGGGGAGGGTCTAGAAGGCTCTGGGGGCTTTCAGAAGGGTCCTTGGAAGCTCTAGAATGGTCTGGGGACCATTAGAGGGGCACTGGGGTCCTCTAGAAGCGTCTGGGGGATTTTAGAAGGGTCCTGGGGAGCTCTAGAATTGTCTGGGGGCTTTTAGAATGGTCCTGAGAGGCTCTAGAAGGCTCTGGGGGCTTTTAGAAGGGTCCTTGGGGGCTCTAGAAGGGTCTGGGGACCATTAGAGGGGCCCTGGGGTCCTCTAGAAGGGTCTGGGGGATTTTAGAAGGGTCCTGGGGAGCTCTAGAAGTGTCTGGGGTCTTTTAGAAGGGTCCTGGTGGGCTCTAGAAGGGTGTTAGGGCTTTTAGAAGCGTCCTTGGGGCATCTAGAAGGCTCTGGGGGCTATTAGAAGGGTCCTGGGGGGCTCTAGAAGGATCTGGGGACAGTTAGGAGGGTCCTGAGGGGATGTTGAATGAGTGCTTTTAGATGGGTCCTGTAGGGCTAAAAAAGGTTCCTAACCCTATCCCTAACCCTAACTCTTACTCTAACCCTAACTCTAACACAAACCCAAACCCTAACCCTAACCCTAACCCTAACCCTAACCCTAACCCTAACCCTAACCCTAACCCTAACCCTAACTCTAACCCTAACCCTAACCCTAACCCTAACCCTAACTCTAACTCTAACCCTAACCCTAACTCTAACCCTAACCCTAACCCTAACCCTAACCCTTACCCTAACCCTAACTCTAACCCTAACCCTAACCCTAACCCTAAACCTAACCCTAACTCTAACTCTAACCCTAACCCTAACTCTAACCCTAACCCTAACCCTAACCCTAACCCTAACCCTAACCCTAACCCTAAACCTAACCCTAACCCTAACTCTAACCCTAACCCTAACCCTAACCCTAAACCTAACCCTAACCCTAACCCTAACTCTAACCCTAACCCTAACCCTAACCCTAACCCTAACCCTAACCCTGCCTCTAACCCCTAGAAGTATCTGGGGGCTTTTAGAAGAGTCCTTGGAGGATCTAGGAGGGTCTAGGGTCTCTAAAATGGTTCCTAAGGGGCTCTGGAAGGGTCTGGGGTCTTTTAGAAGGGTCCTCGGTGGCTCTAGAAGGGTCTAGGGTATTGTAGAAGGGTCCTAAGGGGGTTTAGTAGGGCCTGGGGGGCTTTATAAGATTTTGGGGGCCTTTATAAGGTTTTGGGGGGCTCTAGAAAGTCCGGGGGCTTTGAGAAGCACACTGGGGGCTCTAAAAGGGTCTGGGGGATTTTAGAATGCTCCTGGGGGCTCTAGACGTGTCTGGGTGCTTTTAGAAGGTTCCTGGGGGGCTCTAGAAGGGTCTGGGTGCTTCTAGAGCAAAAATTTTAATTTTGCACATTTGGGGAATTCGCAGGGTTCAGCACACCCGGAGTGCAAAGGATGAGCCTGGCCTGGGAAAAGCACCTGCTTGATCAGGGTGTCTCCCCTGCCAGCTAAGTACAAAGGACCCAGACCATTCTAGAGCCCCCAAGGACCCTTCCAAAAGCCCCCAGACCCTCCTGGAGACGTTCAGGTTCCTTTGAAAAGGACCCAGACCCTTCTAGAGCCTCCCAAGACCCTTCTAAAAGCCCAAAGACCCTTCTAGACCCTCCCCGGATCCTTCTAAAAGCCCCGAGACCCTTCTAGAGGATCCCAGGACCCTTCTAAAAGCCCCCAGACCATTCTAGAGCCCCCCAGGACCCTTCTACAAGCAACCAGACCCATCTAGAGCCTCCCAGGACCCTTCTAAAAGCACCCAGACCCTTCTAGAGCCTCACAGGACCATTCTAAAAGCCCCCAGACCATTCTAGAGCACCCCAGGACCCTTCTAAAAGGCCCTAGACCCTTCTAGAGACCCCCAGGACCCTTCTGAAAGCCCCCAGAACTTTCTAGAGCCCTCCAGGACCCTTCTAAAAGCCCCCAGACCCTTCTAGAGAATACCGAGGACCCTTCAAAAATTCCCCAGACCCTTCTAGAGCCCCCCCGGACCATTCTAAAAGCCCCCAGACCCTTCTAGAGCCCCCCAGGACCCTTCTATAAAGCCCCCAGACCATTCTAGAGCCCCCCAGTACCCTTCTAAAAGCGCCCAGACCCTTCTAGAGACCCCGAGGACCCTTCTGAAAGCCCCCAGAACATTCTAGATCCCCCCAGGACCCTTCTAAAAGACCCCAGACCCTTCTAGAGCATCCGAGGACACTTCTGAAAGCACCCAGACCCTTCTAGAGCCTCCCAGGACCCTTCTAAAAGTCCCCAGACCCTTCTAGAGGACCCTAGGTCCCTTCTAAAAGCCCCCAGAACCCTCTAGAGCCACCCAGGACTCTTCAAAAAGCCCCCAGACCCTTCTAGATCCTCCCAGGACCCTTCTAAAAGCACCCAGACCCTTCTAGAGCCCCCCAGGACCATTCTAAAGGCCCCCAGACCTTTCTAGACCCTCCCCGGATCATTCTAAAAGCCCCCAGACTATTCTAGAGGCCCACAGGACCCTTCTAAAAGCCCCCAGACCATTCTAGAGCCTCCCAGGACCCTTCTAAAAGCCCCCAGACCCTTCTAGACCCTCCCCGGATCATTCTAAAAGCCCGCAGATTCTTCTAGAGCCTCCCAGGACCCTTCTAATAGCCCCCCGACCTTTCTAGACCCTCCCCGGATACTTCTAAATGAACCCAGACCCTTCTAGGGCCCCCCAGAACCCCTCTAAAAGCCTCCAGACCCTTCTAGAGCCCCCCAGGGCCCCTCTTAAGGCACCCCGTCCCTTCTAGAGCACCCCAGGACCCTTCTTAAAGTCCCCAGACCCTTCGAGAGCACTCCAGGACCCTTCTAAAAGCCCCCAGACCCTTCTAGTGCCCCCCCGGACTTTTCTAAAAGCCTCCAGACCCTTCTAGAGGACCCCTGGACCCTTCTGAAAGCCCCCAGAACTTTCTAGAGCACCCCTGAACCATTCTAAAAGCCCCCAGACCCTTCTAGAGCATCCCAGGACAGTTCTAATAGCCCCCAGACCCTTCTAGAGCCTCCCAGAACCCATCTAAAAGCTCCCAGACCCTTCTAGAGACACCCAGGACCCTTCTAAAAGCCCCCAGACACTTCTAGATCCACCCAGGACCCTTCTAAAAGACCCCAGACCCTTCTAGATCCTCCCAGGACCCTTCTAAAAGCCCCCAGACCCTTCTAGAGCCCACAAGGACCTTTCTAAAAGCCCCCAGACCCTTCTAGAGCCCCCCAGGACCCTTCTAAAAGCCCCCAGACCATTCTAGAGGCCCCCCAGGACCCTTCTATAAGCCCCCAGACCCTTCTAGAGGCCCCCAGGACCCTTCTACAAGCCCCCAGACCCTTCTAGAGCTCCCCAAGACCCTTCTAAAATCCCCCAGACCCTTCTAGAGCCTACCAGTACCTTTCTACAAGCCCCCAGACCCTTCTAGAGCCCCCAAGGACCCTTCTAAAAGCCCCCAGACCATTCTAGAGGCCCCCAGGACCCTTCTAAAAGCCCCCAGACCCTTCTAGAGCCCCCCAGGAACCTTCTATAAGCCCCCAGGCCATTCTAGAGCACTCCAGGACCCTTCTAAAAGCCCCCAGACCCTTCTAGAGCCTCCCAGGACCCTTCTAAAAGCCCCCAGGCCATTCTAGAGCATCCCAGGACCCTTCTAAAAGACCCCAGACCCTTCTAGAGCCTCCCAGGACCCTTCTAAAAGCCCCCAGGCCACTCTAGAGCATCCCAGGACCCTTCTAAAAGACCCCAGACCCTTCTAGAGCCTACCAGTACCTTTCTACAAGCCCCCAGACCCTTCTAGAGCCCCCAAGGACCCTTCTAAAAGCCCCCAGACCCTTCTAGAGGCCCCCAGGACCCTTCTAAAAGCCCCCAGACCCTTCTAGAGCCCCCCAGGAACCTTCTATAAGCCCCCAGACCCTTCTAGAGGCCCCCAGGACCCTTCTACAAGCCCCCAGACCCTTCTAGAGCTCCCCAGGACCCTTCTAAAATCCCCCAGACCCTTCTAGAGGCCCCCAGGACCCTTCTAAAAGCCCCGAGACATTTCTAGAGGCCCCCAGGACCCTTCTACAAGCAACCAGACCCTTCTAGAGCCACCCAGGACCCTTATAAAAGCCCCCATACCCTTCTAGAGGCCCCCAGGACGCGTCTAAAAGCCTCTAGACCCTTCTAGAGCCCCCCAGGAACTTTTTAAAAGCACCCAGACCCTTCTAGAGGCTCTCCGGACGCTTATAAAAGCACCCAGACCCTTCTAGAGCATCCCAGGACCCTTCTAAAAGCCCCCAGACCCTTCTAGAGACCCCCAGGACCCTTCTAAAATCCCCCAGACCCTTCTAGACCCTCCCCGGATCCTTCTAAAAGACCCCAGACCCTTCTAGAGCCCCCTAGGATCCTTCAAAAAGCACAGAGACCCGTCTAGAGCGTCCCCGGATAATTCTAAAAGCCCCCAGACCCTGCTAGAGCCTCCCAGGACCCTTCTACAAGCCCCCAGACCCTTCTAAAGCCACCCAGGACACTTCTAAAAGACCCCAGACCCTTCTAGATCCTCCCAGGACCCTTCTAAAAGCCCCCAGACCCTTCTAGAGCCCACAAGGACCTTTCTAAAAGCCCCCAGACCCTTCTAGAGCCCCCCAGGACCCTTCTAAAAGCCCCCAGACCATTCTAGAGGCCCCCCAGGACCCTTCTATAAGCCCCCAGACCCTTCTAGAGGCCCCCAGGACCCTTCTACAAGCCCCCAGACCCTTCTAGAGCTCCCCAAGACCCTTCTAAAATCCCCCAGACCCTTCTAGAGCCTACCAGTACCTTTCTACAAGCCCCCAGACCCTTCTAGAGCCCCCAAGGACCCTTCTAAAAGCCCCCAGACCATTCTAGAGGCCCCCAGGACCCTTCTAAAAGCCCCCAGACCCTTCTAGAGCCCCCCAGGAACCTTCTATAAGCCCCCAGGCCATTCTAGAGCACTCCAGGACCCTTCTAAAAGCCCCCAGACCCTTCTAGAGCCTCCCAGGACCCTTCTAAAAGCCCCCAGGCCATTCTAGAGCATCCCAGGACCCTTCTAAAAGACCCCAGACCCTTCTAGAGCCTCCCAGGACCCTTCTAAAAGCCCCCAGGCCACTCTAGAGCATCCCAGGACCCTTCTAAAAGACCCCAGACCCTTCTAGAGCCTACCAGTACCTTTCTACAAGCCCCCAGACCCTTCTAGAGCCCCCAAGGACCCTTCTAAAAGCCCCCAGACCCTTCTAGAGGCCCCCAGGACCCTTCTAAAAGCCCCCAGACCCTTCTAGAGCCCCCCAGGAACCTTCTATAAGCCCCCAGACCCTTCTAGAGGCCCCCAGGACCCTTCTACAAGCCCCCAGACCCTTCTAGAGCTCCCCAGGACCCTTCTAAAATCCCCCAGACCCTTCTAGAGGCCCCCAGGACCCTTCTAAAAGCCCCGAGACATTTCTAGAGGCCCCCAGGACCCTTCTACAAGCAACCAGACCCTTCTAGAGCCACCCAGGACCCTTATAAAAGCCCCCATACCCTTCTAGAGGCCCCCAGGACGCGTCTAAAAGCCTCTAGACCCTTCTAGAGCCCCCCAGGAACTTTTTAAAAGCACCCAGACCCTTCTAGAGGCTCTCCGGACGCTTATAAAAGCACCCAGACCCTTCTAGAGCATCCCAGGACCCTTCTAAAAGCCCCCAGACCCTTCTAGAGACCCCCAGGACCCTTCTAAAATCCCCCAGACCCTTCTAGACCCTCCCCGGATCCTTCTAAAAGACCCCAGACCCTTCTAGAGCCCCCTAGGATCCTTCAAAAAGCACAGAGACCCGTCTAGAGCGTCCCCGGATAATTCTAAAAGCCCCCAGACCCTGCTAGAGCCTCCCAGGACCCTTCTACAAGCCCCCAGACCCTTCTAAAGCCACCCAGGACACTTCTAAAAGCCCCCATACCCTTCTAGAGGCCCCCAGGACCCGTCTAAAAGCCTCTAGACCCTTCTAGAGCACCCCAGGACCTTTCTAAAAGCACCCAGACCCTTCTAGAGCCTCCCAGGACCCTTCTAAAAGTCCCCAGACCCTTCTAGAGACCCCCAGGACCCTTCTAAAATCCCCCAGACCCTTCTAGACCCTCACCGGATAATTCTAAAAGCCCCCAGACCCTTCTAGATCCCCCCAGGACCATTCTAAAAGCCCCCTGACCCTTCTAGAGCCCCCTAGGACATATCTAAAAGCACCCGGACCCTTCTAGAGACCCCCAGGACCCTTCTAAAATCCCCCAGACCCTTCTAGACCCTCCCCGGATCCTTCTAAAAGCCCCCAGACCCTTCTAGAGCCCCCCAGGAACCTTCTACAAGCCCCCAGACCCTTCTAGACCCTCCCCGGATCCTTCTAAACGACCCCAGACCCTTCTAGAGCCTCCCAGGACCATTCTAATCCCCCCAGAACCTTCTAGAGGCCACCAGGACCCTTCTAAAAGCCCCCAGACCCTTCTAGAGCCCCCCCAGGACCCTTCTAAAAGCCCCTAGACCCTTCTAGAGCCACCCAGGACCCTTCTAAAATCTCCAGACCGTTCTAGAGGCCCCCAGGGCCCTTCTTAAGGCACCCCGTCCCTTCCAGAGCACCCCAGGACCCTTCTAAAAGTCCCCAGACCCTTCTAGAGCACCCCAGGACCCTTCTAAAAGCCCCCAGACCCTTCTAGAGCCCCCCCGGACCCTTCTAAAAGCCCCCAGACCCTTCTAAACGACCCCAGGACCCTTCTGAAAGCCAGCAGAACATTCTAGAGCCCCCCAGGACCCTTCTAAAGGCACCCAGACCCTTCTAGAGCCCCCCAGGACCCTTCTAAAAGCCCCCAGCAAATTCTATAGCCCCCCAGGACCCTTCTGAAAGCCCCCAGAACCTTCCAAACCCCCCCAGGACCTTTCTAAAAGCCCCCAGACCCTTCTAGAGCATCCGAGGACCCTTCTAAAAGCACCCAGACCCTTCTAGAGCATCCCAGGACCCTTCTAAAAGCCCCCAGACCCTTCTAGATCGTCCCAGGACCCTTCTAAAAGCACCCAGACCCTTCTAGAGCCTCCCAGGTCCATTCTAAAGGCCCTCAGACCTTTCTAGACCCTCTCCGGATTATTCTAAAAGCCCCCAGACTCTTCTAGAGGCCCCCAGGACCCTTCTAAAAGCCCGCAGACCATTCTAGAGCCCCCCAGGACCCTTCTAAAGGCCCCCAGACCCTTCTAGACCCTCCCCGGATCATTCTAAAAGCCCCCAGACCCTTCTAGAGCCTCCCAGGACCCTCCTAAAAGCCCCTAGACCTTTCTAGACCCTCCCCGGATCCTTCTAAATGAACCCAGACCCTTCTAGAGCCCAATAGAACCCCTCTAAAAGCCTCCAGACCCTTCTAGAGCCCCCCAGGACCCGTCTAAAAGCGCCCAGACCCTTCTAGACCCTCCCCTGATCATTCTAAAAGACCCCAGACCCTTCTAAATCATCCCAGGACTATTCTAAAAGAACCCAGACCTTTCTAGACCCTCCCCGGATTATTCTAAAAGCCCCCAGACCCTTCTAGAGCCCCCCAAGACCCTTCTAAAAGCCTCCACACCCTTCTAGAGCCCACCGGAACCCCTCTAATAGATCCCAGACCCTTCTAGAGGCCCCCAGGACCCTTCTATACGTCCCCAGACCCTTCTAGAGAAACCCAGGACCTTTCTAAAAACCCCTAGACCCTTCTAGAGCCTCCCAGGACCCTTCTAAAAGCCCCCAGACCCTTCTAGAGACCCCCCGGACCCCTCTAATAGATCCCAGACCCTTCTAGAGGCCCCCAGGATACTTCTAAATGCCCCCAGAACCATCTAGACCCTACCCGGATTCTTCAAAAAGCACCCAGACCCTTTCTAGAGCCCCCCAGGACCATTCTAAAAGCCCCCAGACCCTTCTAGAGCATCCGAGGACCCTTCTAAAAGCACCCAGACCCTTCTAGAGCATCCCAGGACCCTTCTAAAAGCCCCCAGACCCTTCTAGAGCACCCCAGGACCCTTCTAAAAGCCCTCAGTACCCTCTAGAGCAACCCAGGACCCTTCTAAAAGCCCCCAGACCCTTCTAGAGCCTCCCAGGACCCTTCTAAAAGCCCCCAGACCCTTCTAGATCCTCCCAGGACCATTCTAAAGGCACCCAGACCTTTCTAGACCCTCTCCGGATCATTCTAAAAGCACCCAGACCCTTCTAGAGCCCCCCAGGACCCTTCTAAAAGTACCCAGACCCTTCTAGAGCACCCCAGGACCCTTCTAAAAGCCCCCAGACCCTTCTAGAGCCCAGCAGGACCCTTCTAAAAGCCTCCAGACCCTTCTAGATGCCCTCTGGACCTTTCTGAAAGCCCCCAGACCCTTCTAGAGCCTCCCAGGACCCTTCTTAAAGCCCCCAGACCCTTCTAGAGCCTCCCAGGACCCTTCTAATAGCACCCAGACTCTTCTAGAGACCCCCAGGACCCATCTAAAAGCCCCCAGACCCTTCTAGAGCCACCCAGGACCCTTCTAAAAACCCCCAGACCCTTCTAGAGCCTCCCAGGACCCTTCTAAAAGCCCCCAGGCCATTCTAGAGGCCCCCAGGACCCTTCTAAAAGCCCCCAGACCCTTCTAGAGCCACCCAGGACCCTTCTAAAAGCCCCCAGACCCTTCCAGAGCCTTCCAGGACCCTTCTAAAAGCACCCAGACCCTTCTAGAGCCTCCCAGGACCATTCTAAAGGCCCCCAGACCTTTCTATACCCTCTCCGGATCATTCTAAAAGCCCCCAGACCCTTCTAGAGCCCCCCAGGACCCTTCTAAAAGTCCCCAGACCATTGTAGAGCCCCCCAGGACCCTTCTAAAAGCCCCCAGACCTTTCTAGACCCTCGCAGGATCCTTCTAATTGAACCCAGACCCTTCTAGGGCCCCACAGAACCCCTCTAAAAGACTCCAGATCCTTCTAGAGCCCTCCAGGACCCGTCTAAAAGCGCCCAGACCCTTCTAGACCCTCCCCTGATCATTCTAAAAGACCCCAGACCCTTCTAGAGCCCCCCAAGACCCTTCTAAAAGGCTCCAGACCCATCTAGAGCTCCCCCGAACCAATCTAATAGATCCCAGACCCTTCTAGAGGCCCCCAGGACCATTCTATAAGTCCCCAGACCCTTCTAGAGAACCCCAGGACCCATCTAAAAGGCCCCAGACCCTTCTAGAGCCCTCCAGGACCCGTCTAAAAGCGCCCAGACCCTTCTAGACCCTCCTCTGATCATTCTAAAAGACCCCAGACCCTTCTAGAGCCCCCCAAGACCCTTCTAAAAGCCCCCAGACCCTTCTAGAACCCCCCCGGACCACTCTAATAGATCCCAGACCCTTCTAGAGGCCTCCAGGACCCTTCTAAAAGCCCCCAGACCCTTCTAGAGAACCCCGGGACCCTTCTAAAAGCCCCCAGAACCTTCTAGATCCTCCCCGGATCATTCTAAAAGCCCCCAGACCCTTCTAGAGCCCCCCAGGACCCTTCTAAAAGCACTCAGACCCTTCTAGCGGCACCCAGGACCCTTCTAAAAGCACCCAGACGCTTCAAGAGCCTCCCAGGACCATTCTAAAAGCCCCCAGACCCTTCTAGACCCCCCCAGGACCCTTCTAAAAGCCCCCAGACCCTTCCAGAGCCCCCCAGGACCCTTCTGAAAGGCCGCAGACACTTCTAGACACTCCCCGGATCCTTCTAAAAGACCCCAGACATTTCTAGAGACATCCAGGGGCATTCTAAAAGACCCCAGACCCTTCAAGAGCACCCCAGGACCCTTCTAAAATCCCCCAGACCCTTCTAGAGCCCCCCAGGACCCCCCTTAAGGCACCCCGTCCCTTCTAGAGCCCCCCAGGACCATTCTAAAAGTCCCCAGACCCTTCTAGAGCACCCCAGGACTCTTCTAAAAGCACCCAGACCCTTCTAGAGACCCCCAGGACCAATCTAAAAGCCTCCAGACCCTTCTAGATGCCCCCTGGACCTTTCTGAAAGCACCCAGAACCTTCTAGATCCCCCCAGGACCATTCTAAAAAGCACCCAGACCCTTCTAGAGCATCCCAGGACCCTTCTAAAAGCACCCAGACCCTTCAAGAGACCCCCAGGACCCTTCTAAAATCCCCCAGACCCTTCTAGACCCTCCCCGGATCCTTCTAAAAGGCCCCAGACCCATCTAGAGCCCCCTAGGATCCCTCAAAAAGCAAACAGAACCTTCTAGACCGTCCCTGGATCATTCTAAAAGCCCCCAGACCCTTCTAGACCCTCCCCGGATCCTTCAAAAAGACCCCAGACCCTTCTAGAGTCTCCCAGGACCATTCTAAAGCCCCCAGACCATTCTAGAGGCACCCAGGACCCTTCCAAAAGCCCCCAGACCCTTCTAGAGCCCCCCAGGACCCTTCTAAAAGCCCCTAGACCCTTCTAGAGCCCTCCAGGACCCTTCTAAAAGACCCCAGACCATTCTAGAGGCCCCCAGGGACCTTCTTAAGGCACCCCGTCCTTTCTAGAGCACCCCAGGACCCTTCTAAAAGTCCCCAGACCCTTCTAGAGCACCCCAGGACCCTTCTAAAAGCCCCCAGACCCTTCTTGAGCCCCCCCGGACCCTTCTAAAAGCCCCCAGACCCTTCTAGAGGACCCCAGGACCCTTCTGAAAGCCAGCAGAACATTCTAGAGCCCCCCAGGACCCTTCTAAAGGCACACAGACCCTTCTAGAGCCCCCTAGGACCCTTCTAAAAGCCCCCAGACCATTCTAGAGCCCCCCAGGACCCTTCTAAAGGCCCCCAGACCCTTCTAGACCCTCCCCGGATCATTCTAAAGGCACCCAGACCCTTCTAGAGCCTCCCAGGACCCTTCTAAAAGCCCCCAGACCTTTCTAGACCCTCCCCGGATCCCTCTAAATGAACCCAGACCCTTCTAGGGCCCCCCAGAACCCATCTAAAAGCCTCCAGACCCTTCTAGAGCCCCCCAGGACCCGTCTAAAAGCGCCCAGACCCTTCTAGACCCTCCTCTGATCATTCTAAAAGACCCCAAACCCTTCTAAAACCTCCCAGGACTATTCTAAAAGAACCCAGACCCTTCTAGACCCTCCCCGGATTATTCTAAAAGCCCACAGACCATTCTAGAGCCCCCCAAGACCCTTTCTAAAAGCCTCCAGACCCTTCAAGAGTCCCCCGAACCCCTCTAATAGATTCCAGACCATTCTAGAGGCCCCCAGGACACTTCTATAAGTCCCCAGACCCTTCTAGAGAAACCCAGGACCCTTCTAAAAGCCCCCAGACCCTTCTAGATTCTCCCAGGACCATTCTAAAAGACCCCAGACCCTTCTAGAGCCCACCCGGACCCCTCTAATAGATCCCAGACCCTTCTAGAGGCCCCCAGGATACTTCTAAATGCCCCCAGACCCTTCTAGAGAACCCCGGGACCCTTCTAAATGCACCCAGACCCTTCTAGAGCCCCCCAGGACCCTTCTAAAAACCCCCAGAACCTTCTATATCCTCCCCGGATCATTCTAAAAGCCCCCAGACCCTTCTAGAGACGCCCAGGACCCTTCTAAAAGCACTCAGACCCTTCTAGAGGCCCCCAGGACCATTCTAAAAGCACCCAGACCCTTCTAGAGCCTCCCAGGACCATTCTAAAAGCCCCCAGACCCTTCTAGAGACCACCAGGACCCGTCTAAAAGGGCCCAGACCCTTCTAGACCCTCCCCTGATCATTCTAAAAGCCCCCAGACCCTTCTAGAGCCTCCAAAGACCCTTCTAAAAGGCCCCAGACCCTTCTAGAGACCCCCAGGACCCTTCTAAAAGCCCCCAGACACTTCTAGAGCCACCCAGGACCCTTCTAAAAGCACCCAGACCCTTCTAGAGCCTCCAAGGACCCTTCTAAAAGCCCCCAGACCATTCTAGACCACCCCAGGACCCTTCTAAAAGCCCCCAGACCCTTCTAGAGCCTACCAGGGCCTTTCTACAAGCACCCAGACCCTTCTATAGCCCCCAAGGACGCTTCTAAAAGTCCCCAAACCCTTCTAGAGGCCCCCAGGACCCTTCTAAAAGAACCCAGAACCTTCTAGAGCCCCCCAGGACCCTACTACAAGCCCCCAGACCCTTCTAGAGCCCCCCAGGACCCTTCTAAAAGGCCCCAGACCCTTCTAGCGGCACCCAGAACCCTTCTATAAGCCCCCAGACCATTCTAGAGCCCCCCAGGACCCTTCTAAAAGCCCCCAAACCCTTCTAGAGGCCCACAGGACCCTTCTAAAAGCTCCCAGACCCTTCTAGAGCCACCCAGGACCTTTTTAAAAGCACCCAAACCTTTCTAGAGGCTCCCCGGACCCTTATAAAAGCACCCAGACCCTTCTAGAGCCTCCCAGGACCCTTCTAAAAGCAACCAGACCCTTCTAGAGACACCCAGGACCCTTCTAAAAGCCCCCAGACCCTTCTAGACACTCCCCGGATCCTTCTAAAAGCCCCCAGACCCTTCTAGAGCCCCCTAGGATCCTTCAAAAAGAAGCCAGACCCTTCTAGACCGTCCCCGGATCATTCTAAAAGCCCCCAGACCCTTCTAGAGCTCCCCAGGACCATTCTAAAAGACCCCTGACCCTTCTAGAGCCCCCTAGGACCCATCTAAAAGACCCCAGACCCTTCTAGAGGCCCCCAGGACCCTTCAAAAAGCACCCAGACCCTTCTAGACCCTCCCCGGATCCTTCTAAAAGACCCCAGACCCTTCTAGAGCCCGCCAGGACCCTTCTAAAAGCCCCCAGACCCTTCTAGAGGACTCCAGGACCATTCTGAAATCCAGTAGAACATTCTAGAGCCCCCCAGGACCCTTCTAAAGGCACACAGACCCTTCTAGAGCCCACCAGGACCCTTCTAAAAGCCCCCAGAACCTTCTAGAGACATCCCCAGGACCCTTCTGAAAGCCCCCAGAACCTTCTAGAGGCCCCCAGGACCCTTCTAAAAGCTTCCAGACCCTTCTAGAGCATCCCAGGACCCTTCTAAAAGACCCCAGAGGCTTCTGGAGACCCCCAGGACCATTCTAAAAGCCCACAGAACCCTCTAGAGCCACCCAGGACCCTTCTAAAAGACCCCAGACCCTTCTAGATCCTCTCAGGACCCTTCTAAAAGCACCCAGACCCTTCTAGACCCTCCCAGGACCATTCTAAAGGACCCCAGACCTTTCTAGACCCTCCCCGGATCATTCTAAAAGACCCCAGACCCTTCTAGAGCCCCCCCGGACCATTGTAAAAGCTCCCAGACCATTCTAGAGCCCCCCAGGACCATTCTAAAGGACCCCATACCCTTCTAGACCCTCCCCGGATCATTCTAAAAGCCCCCAGACCCTTCTAGAGTCTCCCAGGACCCTTCTAAAAGCCCCTAGACCTTTCTAGACCCTCCCCGGATCCTTCTAAATGAACCCAGACTCTTCTAGTGCCCCTCAGAACCCCTCTAAAAGCCTCCAGACCCTTCTAGAGCCCCCCAGGACCCGTCTAAAAGCGCCCAGACCCTTCTAGACCCTCCCCTGATCATTCTAAAAGACCCCAGACCCATCTAAAACATCCCAGGACTATTCTAAAAGAACCCAGACCCTTCTAGACCCTCCCCGGATTATTCTAAAAGCCCCCAGACCCTTCTAGAGCCACCCAAGACCCTTTTAAAAGCCTCCAGACCCTTCTAGAGACACCCAGAACCCCTCTAATAGATCCCATACCATTCTAGAGGCCCCCAGGACCCTTCTATAAGTCCCCAGACCCTTCTAGAAGACCCCGGGACCATTCGAAAAGCCCCCAGACCCTTCTAGAGCCCCCCAGGACCCTTCTAAAAGCCCCCAGAACCTTCTAGACCCTCCCCGGATCCTTCTAAAAGCCCCCAGACCCTTCTAGAGCCCCCCAGGACCCTTCTAAAAGCACTCAGACCCTTCTAGAGGCCCCCAGGACCCTTCTAAAAGCACCCAGACCCTTCTAGAGCCTCCCAGGACCATTCTAAATGCCCCCAGACCCTTCTAGAGCCCCCCAGGATCCTTCTAAAAGCCCCCAGACCCTTCTAGATCCTCCCAGGACCCCTCTAAAAGCCCCCAGACCTTTCTAGAGGCCCCCAGGAAACTTCTAAAAGCCGCCTGGCCCTTCTAGATTTCCCCACTACCCTTCTAAAAGAACCCAGACCCTTCTAGAGCCCCCTAGGATCCTTCAAAAAGCACCCAGACCCTTCTAGACCATCCCCGGATCATTCTAAAAGCCCCCAGACCCTTCTAGAACCCCCAGGACCCTTCAAAAAGAATACTGACCCTTCTAGAGCCCCCTAGGCCCCATCTAAAAGCCTCCAGACCCTTCTAGAGGCCCCTACTACCCTTCTAAAAGCCCCCAGACCTTTCTAGGCCCTCCCCGGATCCTTCTAAAAGACCCCAGACCCTTCTAGAGCCTCCCAGGACCCTTCTAAAAGCACCCAGGCCATTCTAGAGCATCCCAGGACCCTTCTAAAAGACCCCAGACCCTTCTAGAGCCTACCAGTACCTTTCTACAAGCCCCCAGACCCTTCTAGAGCCCCCAAGGACCTTTCTAAAAGCCCCCAGACCCTTCTAGAGGCCCCCAGGACCCTTCTAAAAGCCCCCAGACCCTTCTAGAGCCCCCCAGGAACCTTCTATAAGCCCCCAGACCCTTCTAGAGGCCCCCAGGACCCTTCTACAAGCCCCCAGACCCTTCTAGATCTCCCCAGGACCCTTCTAAAATCCCCCAGACCCATCTAGAGGCCCCCAGGACCCTTCTAAAAGCCCCGAGACCCTTCTAGAGGACACCAGGACCCTTCTACAAGCCCCCAGACCCTTCTAGAGCCACCCAGGACCCTTATAAAAGCCCCCATACCCTTCTAGAGGCCCCCAGGACCCTTCTAAAGGCCTCTAGACCCTTCTAGAGCCCCCCAGGAACTTTTTAAAAGCACCCAGACCCTTCTAGAGGCTCTCCGGACGCTTATAAAAGCACCCAGACCCTTCTAGAGCATCCCAGGACCCTTCTAAAAGCCCCCAGACCCTTCTAGAGACCCCCAGGACCCTTCTAAACTCCCCCAGACCCTTCTAGACCCTCCCCGGATCCTTCTAAAAGCCCCCAGACCCTTCTAGAGCCCCCTAGGATCCTTCAAAAAGCACAGAGACCCGTCTAGAGCGTCCCCGGATAATTCTAAAAGCCCCCAGACCCTGCTAGAGCCTCCCAGGACCCTTCTACAAGCCCCCAGACCCTTCTAGAGCCACCCAGGACACTTCTAAAAGCCCCCATACCCTTCTAGAGGCCCCCAGGACCCGTCTAAAAGCCTCTAGACCCTTCTAGAGCACCCCAGGACCTTTCTAAAAGCACCCAGACCCTTCTAGAGGCTCCCCGGACCCTAATAAAAGCACCCAGACCCTTCTAGAGCCTCCCAGGACCCTTCTAAAAGCCCCCAGACCTTTCTAGAGACCCCCAGGGCCCTTCTAAAATCCCCCAGACCCTTCTAGACCCTCCCCGGATAATTCAAAAAGCCCCCAGACCCTTCTAGATCCCCCCAGGACCATTCTAAAAGCCCCCTGACCCTTCTAGAGCCCCCTAGGACCCATCTAAAAGCACCCGGACCCTTCTAGAGCCCCCAAGGACCCTTCTAAAAGCCCCCAGACCCTTCTAGACCCTCCCCGGATCCTTCTAAACGACCCCAAACCCTTCTAGAGCCTCCCAGGACCATTCTAAAGCCCCCAGACCCTTCTAGAGGCGCCCAGGACCCTTCTAAAAGCCCCCAGACCCTTCTAGAGTCCCCCAGGAACCTTCTACAAGCCCCCAGACCCTTCTAGACCCTCCCCGGATCCTTCTAAACGACCCCAGACCCTTCTAGAGCCTCCCAGGACCATTCTAATCCCCCCAGACCCTTCTAGAGGCCACCAGGACCCTTCTAAAAGCCCCCAGACCCTTCTAGAGCCCCCCCCGGACCCTTCTAAAAGCCCCTAGACCCTTCTAGAGCCACCCAGGACCCTTCTAAAATCTCCAGACCGTTCTAGAGGCCCCCAGGGCCCTTCTTAAGGCACCCCGTCCCTTCTAGAGCACCCCAGGACCCTTCTAAAAGTCCCCAGACCCTTCTAGAGCACCCCAGGACCCTTCTAAAAGCCCCCAGACCCTTCTAGAGCCCCCCCGGACCCTTCTAAAAGCCCCCAGACCCTTCTAAACGACCCCAGGACCCTTCTGAAAGCCAGCAGAACATTCTAGAGCCCCGCAGGACCCTTCTAAAGGCACCCAGACCCTTCTAGAGCACCCCAGGACCCTTCTAAAAGCCCCCAGCACATTCTAGAGACCCCCAGGACGCTTCTGAAAGCCCCCAGAACCTTCCAAACCCCCCCAGGACCCTTCTAAAAGCCCCCAGACCCTTCTAGAGCATCCGAGGACCCTTCTAAAAGCACCCAGACCCTTCTAGAGCATCCCAGGACCCTTCTAAAAGCCCCCAGACCCTTCTAGGGACCCCCAGGACCCTTCTAAAAACCCCCAGAACCCTCTAGAGCCACCCAGGACCATTCTAAAAGCCCCCAGACCCTTCTAGAGCCTCCCAGGACCCTTCTAAAAGCCCCCAGACCTTTCTAGACCCTCCCCGGATCCCTCTAAATGAACCCAGACCCTTCTAGGGCCCCCCAGAACCCATCTAAAAGCCTCCAGACCCTTCTAGAGCCCCCCAGGACCCGTCTAAAAGCGCCCAGACCCTTCTAGACCCTCCTCTGATCATTCTAAAAGACCCCAAACCCTTCTAAAACCTCCCAGGACTATTCTAAAAGAACCCAGACCCTTCTAGACCCTCCCCGGATTATTCTAAAAGCCCCCAGACCATTCTAGAGCCCCCCAAGACCCTTTCTAAAAGCCTCCAGACCCTTCAAGAGTCCCCCGAACCCCTCTAATAGATTCCAGACCATTCTAGAGGCCCCCAGGACACTTCTATAAGTCCCCAGACCCTTCTCAAGAAACCCAGGACCCTTCTAAAAGCCCCCAGACCCTTCTAGCGCCTCCCAGGAGCTTTCTAAAAGCCCCCAGACCCTTCTAGAGCCCACCCGGACCCCTCTAATAGATCCCAGACCCTTCTAGAGGCCCCCAGGATACTTCTAAATGCCCCCAGACCCTTCTAGAGAACCCCGGGACCCTTCTAAATGCACCCAGACCCTTCTAGAGCCCCCCAGGACCCTTCTAAAAACCCCCAGAACCTTCTATATCCTCCCCGGATCATTCTAAAAGCCCCCAGACCCTTCTAGAGCCCCCCAGGACCCTTCTAAAAGCACTCAGACCCTTCTAGAGGCACCCAGGACCCTTCTAAAAGCACCCAGACCCTTCTAGAGCATCCCAGGACCATTCTAAAAGCCCCCAGACCCTTCTAGAGACCCCCAGGACCCTTCTAAAAGCCCCCAGACACTTCTAGAGCCACCCAGGACCCTTCTAAAAGCCCCCAGACCCTTCTAGAGCCTCCAAAGACCCTTCTAAAAGGCCCCAGACCCTTCTAGAGACCCCCAGGACCCTTCTAAAAGCCCCCAGACACTTCTAGAGCCACCCAGGACCCTTCTAAAAGCACCCAGACCCTTCTAGAGCCTCCAAGGACCCTTCTAAAAGCCCCCAGACCATTCTAGACCACCCCAGGACCCTTCTAAAAGCCCCCAGACCCTTCTAGAGCCTACCAGGGCCTTTCTACAAGCACCCAGACCCTTCTATAGCCCCCAAGGACGCTTCTAAAAGTCCCCAAACCCTTCTAGAGGCCCCCAGGACCCTTCTAAAAGAACCCAGAACCTTCTAGAGCCCCCCAGGACCCTTCTACAAGCCCCCAGACCCTTCTAGAGCCCCCCAGGTCCCTTCTAAAAGCTTCCAGACCCTTCTAGCGGCACCCAGAACCCTTCTATAAGCCCCCAGACCATTCTAGAGCCCCCCAGGACCCTTCTAAAAGCCCCCAAACCCTTCTAGAGGCCCCCAGGACCCTTCTACAAGCCCCCAGACCCTTCTAGAGCTCCCCAGGACCCTTCTAACATCCCCCAGACCCATCTAGAGGCCCCCAGGACCCTTCTAAAAGCCCCGAGACCATTCTAGAGGCCCCCAGGACCCTTCTACAAGCCCCCAGACCCTTCTAGAGCCACCCAGGACCCTTCTAAAAGCCCCCAGACCCTTCTAGACACTCCCCGGATCCTTCTAAAAGCCCCCAGACCCTTCTAGAGCCCCCTAGGATCCTTCAAAAAGAAGCCAGACCCTTCTAGACCGTCCCCGGATCATTCTAAAAGCCCCCAGACCCTTCTAGAGCTCCCCAGGACCATTCTAAAAGACCCCTGACCCTTCTAGAGCCCCCTAGGACCCATCTAAAAGCCCCCAGACCCTTCTAGAGGCCCCCAGGACCCTTCTAAAAGCACCCAGACCCTTCTAGACCCTCCCCGGATCCTTCTAAAAGACCCCAGACCCTTCTAGAGCCCGCCAGGACCCTTCTAAAAGCCCCCAGACCCTTCTAGAGGACTCCAGGACCATTCTGAAATCCACCAGAACATTCTAGAGCCCCCCAGGACCCTTTTAAAGGCACACAGACCCTTCTAGAGCCCAACAGGACCCTTCTAAAAGCCCCCAGAACCTTCTAGAGACATCCCCAGGACCCTTCTGAAAGCCCCCAGAACCTTCTAGAGCCCCCCAGGACCCTTCTAAAAGCTTCCAGACCCTTCTAGAGCATCCCAGGACCCTTCTAAAAGACCCCAGAGGCTTCTGGAGACCCCCAGGACCATTCTAAAAGACCCCAGACCCTTCTAGATCCTCCCAGGACCCTTCTAAAAGCACCCAGACCCTTCTAGACCCTCCCAGGACCATTCTAAAGGACCCCAGACCTTTCTAGACCCTCCCCGGATCATTCTAAAAGCCCCCAGACCCTTCTAGAGGCCGCTAGGACCTTTCTAAAAGCCCCCAGACCATTCTAGAGCCCCCCAGGACCATTCTAAAGGACCCCATACCCTTCTAGACCCTCCCCGGATCATTCTAAAAGCCCCCAGACCCTTCTAGAGTCTCCCAGGACCCTTCTAAAAGCCCCTAGACCTTTCTAGACCCTCCCCGGATCCTTCTAAATGAACCCAGACTCTTCTAGTGCCCCTCAGAACCCCTCTAAAAGCCTCCAGACCCTTCTAGAGCCCCCCAGGACCCGTCTAAAAGCGCCCAGACCCTTCTAGACCCTCCCCTGATCATTCTAAAAGACCCCAGACCCTTCTAAAACATCCCAGGACTATTCTAAAAGAACCCAGACCCTTCTAGACCCTCCCCGGATTATTCTAAAAGCCCCCAGACCCTTCTAGAGCCACCCAAGACCCTTTTAAAAGCCTCCAGACCCTTCTAGAGACACCCAGAACCCCTCTAATAGATCCCAGACCCTTCTAGAGGCCCCCAGGACCCTTCTATAAGTACCCAGACCCTTCTAGAGAACCCCAGAACCATTCTAAAAGCCCCCAGACCCGTCTAGAGCCTCCCAGGACCCTTCTAAAAGCCCCCAGACCATTCTAGAGCCCCCTCGGACCCCTCTAATAGATCCCAGACCCTTCTAGAGGCCCCCAGGATACTTCTAAATGCCCCAGACCCTTCTAGAAGACCCCGGGACCATTCGAAAAGCCCCCAGACCCTTCTAGAGCCCCCCAGGACCCTTCTAAAAGCACTCAGACCCTTCTAGAGGCCCCCAGGACCCTTCTAAAAGCACCCAGACCCTTCTACAGCCTCCCAGGACCATTCTAAATGCACCCAGACCCTTCTAGAGCCCCCCAGGATCCTTCTAAAAGCCCCCAGACCCTTCTAGAGCCCCCCCGGACCCTTCTAAATGCTCCCAGACTATTCTAGACCCTCCCCGGATCCTTCTAAAAGCCCCCAGACCCTTCTAGATCCTCCCAGGACCCCTCTAAAAGCCCCCAGACCTTTCTAGAGGAACCCAGGACACTTCTAAAAGCCGCCTGACCCTTCTAGATTTCCCCATTACCCTTCTAAAAGAAGCTAGACCCTTCTAGAGCCCCCTAGGATCCTTCAAAAAGCACCCAGACCCTTCTAGACCATCCCCGGATCATTCTAAAAGACCCCAGACCCTTCTAGAGCCCCCCAGGACCCTTCAAAAAGCCCCTGACCCTTCTAGAGCCCCCTAGGCCCCATCTAAAAGCCTCCAGACCCTTCTAGAGGCCCCTACTACCCTTCTAAAAGCCCCCAGACCCTTCTAGGCCCTCCCCGGATCCTTCTAAAAGACCCCAGACCCTTATAGAGGCCCCCAGGACCCTTCTGAAAGCCCCCAGAACCTTCTAGAGCATCCCAGGATCCTTCTAAAAGAACCCAGACCCTTCTAGAGCCCCCCCGGACCATTGTAAAAGCCCCCAGACCATTCTAGAGACCCCCAGGACCCTTCTGAATGACTCCAGAAACTTCTAGATCCCCCAGGACCATTCTAAAATCCCCAGACCCTTCTAGAGCATCCCAGGACCCTTCTAAAAGCCCCCAGACCCTTCTAGATACACCCAGGACCCTTCTAAAAGCCCCCAGAACCTTCTAGAGCCACCCAGGACCATTCTAAAAGCCCCCAAACAATTCTAGAGCCTCCCAGGACCCTTCTAAAAGCCCCCAGACCCTTCTAGAGAGCCCCAGGACCATTCTAAAGGCCCCCAGACCCTTCTAGACCCTCCCCGGATCATTCTAAAAGCCCCCAGACCCTTCTAGAGCATCCCAGGACCATTCTAAAAGACCCCAGACCTCTCTAGAGCCCCCCAGGACACTTCTAAAAGCCTACAGACCCTTCTAGAGCCCCCCAGGACCCTTCTAAAAGCCCCCAGACCCTTCTAGAGGCCCCCAGGGCCTTCTTAATGCACCCCGTCCCTTCTAGAGCATCCCAGGACCCTTCTAAAAGTCCCCAGACCCTTCTAGAGCACCCCAGGATCCTTCTAAAAGAACCCAGACCCTTCTGGAGCCCCCCAGGACTCTTCTAAAAGCTCCCAGACCATTCTAGAGACCCCCAGGACCCTTCTGAAAGCCTCCAGAACCTTCTAGATCCACCCAGGACCCTTCTAAAAGCCCCCAGACCCTTCTAGAGCATCACAGGACCCTTCTAAAAGCACCCAGACCCTTCTAGAGCATCCCAGGACCCTTCTAAAAGCCCCCAGACCCTTCTAGAGCCACCCAGGACCATTCTAAAAGCCCCCAGAACCTTCTAGAGCCACCCAGGACCATTCTAAAAGCCACCAAACCCTTCTAGAGCCTCCCAGGACCCTTCTAAAAGCCCCCAGACCCTTCTAGAGTGCCCCAGGACCATTCTAAAGGCCCCCAGACCCTTCTAGACCCTCCCCAAATCATTCTGAAATCCCCCAGACCATTCTAGAGACCCCCAGGACCCTTCTAAAGGCCCCCAGACCCTTCTAGACCCTCCCCGGATCATTCTAAAAGCCCCCAGACCCTTCTAGAGCCTCGCAGGACCCCTCTAAAAGCCTCCAGACCCTTCTAGAGCCCCTCAGGACCCGTCTAAAAGCCTCCAGACCCTTCTAGAGCCACCCAGGACCCTTATAAAAGCACCCAGACCCTTCTAGAGCCTCCCAGGACGCTTCTAAAAGCCCCCAGACCCTTCTAGAGCCCCCCCGGACCCCTCTAATAGATCCCAGACCCTTCTAGAGAACCCCAGGACCCTTCTAAAAGCCCCCAGACTCTTCTAGAGCCCCTCAGGGCCCTTCTAAATGCCCCGAGACCCTTCTAGGAGAGACGGGGGTCCTTAACAGGGGCCTTGGGGTCCTCTAGAAGGGTCTGGGTACCATTAGAGGGCCCTGGGGGCATCTAGAATGGTCTGGGTGATATTAGAATGGTCCTGGTGAGCTCTAGAAGGGTGTGGGGGCTTTTAGAAGGGTCCTGGGATATAATAGAAGGGTCTGGGGGCTTTTAGATGGATACTGCGGGTCTCTAGAAGGGTCTGGGGGCTTTTAGGAGGGTCCTGGGGGGCTCTAGAAGGGTCTGGGGGGTTTTAGGATAGTCCTGGTGGGCTCTAGAAGTGTGTGAGGGCATTTAGAAGGTTCCTGGGGGCATCTATAAGTCTCTGGGGCTTTTAGAAGGGTCCTTGGGGCCTCTAGAAGTGTCTGAGGGATTTTAGAAGGGTCCTGGGAGGCTCTAGAAGGGTCTGGGTGCTTTTAGAATGATCCGGGGAGGGTCTAGAAGGGTCTGGGGGCTTTTAGAAGGGTCCTGTGGGGCTCTAGAAGGGTCTGGAGGCTTTTAGAAGGGTTCTGGGGTGCTCTAGAAGGGTGTGGGGGCTTTTAGAAGCGTCCTGGGGGCATCTAGAAGGCTCTGGGGGCTTTTAGATGGGTTCTGGGAGGCACTAGAAGTGTCTGATGGATTTTAGAAGGGTCCTGGGAGGCTCTAGAAGGGTCTGGGTGCTTTTAGAAGGATCCGGGGAGGGTCTAGAACAGTCTGGGGGGTTTTAGAAGGGTCCTGGGGGTTCTAGAAAGGTCTGGGGGATTTTAGAAGGGTCCTGGGAGGCTCTAGAAGGGTGTGAGGGATTTTAGAAGGGTCCTGGGGAGCTCTAGAAGGGTCTGGGTGCTTTTAGAGGGGCTCTGGGTTTCTTTAGAAGGGTCTGGGGTCTTTTAGAAGAGTCCTGGGGGGCTCTAGAATGGTCTGGGGTCTTTTAGAAGGGTCCTGGGCGGATCTAGAAGGGTCTCGGGGCATTCAGAAGGGTCCTGCGGGCCTCTAGAAAACTCTGGAGGCTTTTATAAGGTCCTGGGGGCTCTAGAAGTGTCTGGGGGCATTTAGAAGGGTCCTGGGGGACTCTAGAAGGGTCTGGGGGATTTCAGAAGTGTCCTGAGGGGCTTTAGAAGGGTCTGGGGGCTATTAGAACGTTCCTGGGGGCCTCTAGAAGGGTCTGGGTGCTTTTAGAAGGATCCGGGGAGGCTCTAGAAGGGTCTGGCGGCTTTTAGAAGGGTCCTGGGGGCCTCTAGAAGGGTCTGGGTCTTTTAGAAGGATACGGGGAGGATCTGGAAGGGTCTGGGGGCTTTTAAAAGGGTCTTGGGTGCTCTAGAAGGGTCTGGAATCTTTTAGAATGGTCCTGGGGGGCTCTAGAATGGTCTGGGGGCTTTTAGAAAGATCCGGGGAGGGTCTAGAAGGGTCTGGGGTCTTTTAGAAGGGTCCTGGGGGGCTCTAGAAGTGTCTGGGGGATTTTAGAAGGGTCCTGCGGGCCTCTAGAATAGTCTGGATGCTTTTAGAAGGGTCCTGGGGGGCTCTAGAAGCGTCTGTGGGCATTTAGAAGGGTCCTGGGGGGCTCTAGAAGGGTCTGGGGGATTTTAGAAGGATCCTGGGGGCCTCTATATAGGTCTGGGGGCTTTTAGAAGGGTCCTGGGGGCCTCTAGAAGGGTCTGGGTGCTTTTAGAATGGTCCTAGGTGGCTATAGAAGGGTCTGGGGGCTTTTAGAAGGGTCCTTGGGGGCTATAGAAGGGTCTGGGGACCATTAGAGGGGCACTGGGAGCCTCTAGAAGGGTCTGGGTGATTTTAGAAGGGTCCTCGGGAGGTCTAGAATTGTCTGGGGGCTTTTAGAAGGGTCCTGGGATGCTCTAGAAGGGTCTGGAGGCTTTTAGAAGAGTCCTGCGTGTCTCTAGAAGGGTCTGGGGGCTTTTAGAAGGGTCCTTGGGGGCTCTAGGAGGGTCTGGGGACCATTAGAGGAGACCTGGGGGACTCTAGAAGGGTCTGGGAGAGTTTAGAAGGGTCCTGGGGAGATCTAGAAGGGTCTGGGGTCTTTTAGAAGGGTCCTGCGGGACTCTAGAAGGGTCTGGGGGCTTTTAGAAGGGTCCTGGGGGGCTCTAGAAGGGTCTGGGGGATTTTAGAAGGGTCCTCGGGAGGTCTAGAATTGTCTGGGGGCTTTTAGAAGGGTCCTGGGGGCATCTAGAAGGCTCTGGGGTCTTTTAGAAGGGTCCTGGGGGCCTCTAGAAGGGTCTGGGGGATTTTAGAAGGGTCCTGGGAGGCTCTAGAATGGTCTGGGTGCTTTTAGAAGGATTCGGGGAGGGTCTAGAAGGGTCTGGGGGCTTTTAGAAGGGTCCTGTTGGGCTCTAGAAGGGTCTGGGGGCTTTTAGAAGGGTCCTGGGGAGCTCTAGAAGGGTCTGGGTGCTTTTAGAAGGGTCCTGGGGGCCTCTAGAAGGGTCTGGTGGCTTTTAGATGGGTCCTGGGGAGCTCTAGAAGGGTCTGGGGGCTTTCAGAAGGGTCCTGGGGGCCTCTAGAAGGGTCTGGAGGCTTTTAGAATAGTTCTGGGGGGCTCTAGAAGGGTCTGGGGGCATTCAGAATGGTCCTGGGGTCCTCTAGAAGGGTCTGGAGGCTTTTAGAAGAGTCCTGGGGGGCTCTAGATGGGTCTAGGGACATTTAGAAGGGTCCTGGGGGGCTCTAGAAATGTCTGGGGGAGTTTAGATAGGTCCTGGGGAGCTCTAGAAGGGTCTGGGTGCTTTTAGAAGGGTCCTGGGAGACTCTAGAAGGGTCCGAGTGCTTTTAGAATGGTCCTGCGGGTCTCTAGAAGGGTCTGGGGCCATTTAGAAGGGTCCTGGGGGGCTCTAGAAGGGTCTGGGGCCTTTCAGAAGGGTCCTGGGGGGCTCTAGAAGGGTCTGGGGGCTTTTAGAAGGGTCCTGGGTGCATCTAGAAGGGTCTGGGGGCTTTTAGAAAGGTCCTGGGAAGATCCAGATGGGTCTGGGTGCTTTTAGAGGGATCCTGGGATGGTCTAGAAGGGTCCGGGTGCTTTTAGAAGGGTCCTGGAGGGTCTACAAATGTCTGGAGGATTTTAGAAGTATCCGGGGAGGCTCTAGAAGGGTCTGGCGGCTTTTAGAAGGGTCCTGGGTTGCTCTAGATGGGTCTGGGGGCTTTTAGAAGGGTCCTGTGGGGTTGTAGAAGATTCTGGGGGCTTTTAGATGGGTCCTGGGGGGCTCTAGAAGGGTCTGGGTGCTTTTAGAATGGTCCTGGGAGGCTCTAGAAGGGTCTGGGGGCTTTTAGATGGGTCCTGGGGGGCTCTGGAAGGGTCCGGGGGATTTCAGAAGCGTCTGTGGAGGCTCTAGAAGGGTCTGGGGGCTTTTAGAAGGGTCCTGGGCGGCTCTATAATGGTCTGAGTCCTTTTAGAAGGGTCCTGGGGTGCTCTAGAAGGGTGTGAGGGCTTTTAGAAAGGTCCTGGGGGCATCTAGAAGGCTCTGGGGGCCTTTAGAAGGGTCCTGGGGGCCTCTAGAAATGTCTGAGGGATTTTAGAAGGGACCTGGGAGGCTCTAGAAGGGTCTGGGTGCTTTTAGAAGGATTCGGGGAGGGTCTAGAAGGGTCTGGTGGCTTTTGGAAGGGTCCTGGGGGGCTCTAGAAGGGTCTTGGTGCTTTTAGAAGGGTCCTGGGGGGCTCTAGAAGGGTCTGGGGGCTTTTAGAAGGGTCCTTGGGTGCTATAGAAGGGTCTGGAGACCATTAGAGGGGCACTGGGGTCCTCCAGAAGGGTCTGGGAGATTTTAGAAGGGTCCTGGGGAGCTCTAGAATTGTCTGGTAGCTTTTAGAATGGTCCTGGGAGGCTCTAGAAGGGTCTGGGGTCTTTTAGAAGGGTCCTGCGTGTCTCTAGAAGGGTCTGGGGGCTTTTAGAAGGGTCCTTGGGGGCTCTAGAAGGGTCTGGGGACCATTAGAGGAGCCCTGGGTGCCTCTAGAAGGGTCTGGGGGAGTTTAGAATGGTCCTGGGTGGCTCTAGAAGGGTCTGGGGGCTTTTAGAAGGGTCCTGGGAGGCGCTAGAAGTGTCTGGGTTCATTTAGAAGGGTCCTGGGGAGCTCTAGAAGGGTTTGGGGGCTTTCAGAAGGGTCCTGGGGGCCTCTAGAAGGGTCTGGAGGCTTTTAGATGGGTCCTGGGGGGTCTAGAAAGTTCTGGGGGCATTCAGAAGGGACCTGGGTGCCTCTAGAAGGGTCTGGATGCTTTTAGAAGAGTCCTGGGGGGCTCTAGATGGGTCTGGGAACTTTTAGAATGATCCGGGGATGGTCTTGAAGGGTCTGGGGACTTTAAGAAGGGTCCTGGGGTCTCTACAATGTCTGGAGGATTTTAGAAGTATCCGGGGAGGCTCTAGAAGGGTCTGGGATCTTTTAGAAGGGTCCTGCGGGGCTCTAGAAGGGTCTGGGTGCTTTCAGAAGGGTCCTGGGTGGCTCTAGAAGGGTCTGGGGGCTTTTAGAAAGGTCCTGTGGGGCTGTAGAAGGGTCTGGGGCTTTTAGATGGGTCCTGGGTGCCTCTAGAAGGGTCTGGGGTCTATTAGAAGGATCCGGGGAGGGTATAGAAGGCTCTGGGGGCTTTTAGAAGGGTCCTTGGGGGCTCTAGAAGGGTTTGGGGACCATTAGAGGGGTCCTGGGGGCCTCTAGAAGGGTCTGGTTGATTTCAGAAGGGTCCTGGGAGGCTCTAGAAGGGTCTGGGGGCTTTTAGAAGGGTCTTGCGTGTCTCTAGAAGGGTCTGCGTGCTTTTAGAAGGGTCCTTGGAGGCTCTAGAAGGGTCTGGGGACCATTAGAGGAGCCCTGGGGGCCTCTAGAAGGGTCTGGTTGATTTTAGAAGGGTCCTGGAGAGCTCTAGAAGTGTCTGGGGTCTTTTAGAATGGTCCTGGGAGGCTCTAGAAGGGTCTGGGGGCTTTTAGAAGGGTCCTGGGAGACTCTAGAAGGGTCTGGGTGCATTTAGAAGGGTCCTGCGGGTCTCTAGAAGGATCTGGGGGCTTTTAGAAGGGTCCTTGGTGGCTCTAGAAGTGTCTGGGGACCATTAGAGGAGCCCTGGGGGCCTCTAGAATGGTCTGAGGGATTTTAGAAGGGTTCTGGGGAGCTCTAGAAGGGTCTGGGGGCTTTTAGAAGGGTCCTGGGAGACTCTAGAAGGGTCTGGGTGCATTTAGAAGGGTCCTGCGGGTCTCTAGAAGGATCTGGGGGCTTTTAGAAGGGTCCTGGGGGGCTCTAGAAAGTTCTGAGGGATTTTAGAAGGGTCCTGGGAGGCTCTAGAAGGGTCTGGGTGCTTTTAGAAGGATCCGGGTAGGGTCTAGAAGGGTCTGGGTGCTTTTAGAAGGGCCATGGGTGCCTCCAGAAGGGTCTGGGGTATTTTAGATGGGTCCTGGTAGGCTCTAGAAGGGTCTGGGTGCTTTTAGAGGGGACCTGGGATTATCTAGAAGGGTCTGGGGGCTTTTAGAATGGTCCTGGGGAGCTCTAGAGTGGTCTGGGGGCTTTTAAAAGAGTCCTGGGGGGGCTCTAGAAGGGTCTGGGGGCTTTTAGAAGGGTCCTGGGAGACTCTAGAAGGGTCTGGGAGCATTTAGAAGGGTCCTGAGGGTATCTAGAAGGGTCTGGTGGCTTTTAGAAGGGTCCTGGGGGCTCTAGAAGGGTGTGAGGGCTTTTAGAAGGGTACTGGGTGCATCTCGAATGCATTGGGGGCTTTTAGAAGGGTCCTGGGGGCCTCTAGAAGGGTCTGGAGGCTTTTAGAAGAGTCCTGGGGGGCTCTAGGTGGGTCTGGGGGCATTCAGAAGGGTCCTGGGGTGCTCTAGAAGGGTCTGGAGGCTTTTAGAAGTGTCCTGGGGGGCTCTAGGTGGGTCTGGGGGAGTTTACAAGGTTCCTGGGGTTCTCTAGAAGGGTGTGAGGTCTTTTAGAAGGGTCCTGGGGGCATCTCGAATGCTCTGGGGGCTTTTAGAAGGGTCCTGGGGGCCTCTAGAAGTGTCTGAGGGATTTTAAACGGGTCCTGGGAGGCTCTAGAAGGGTCTGGTTGCCTTTAGATATGTCCGTGGAGGCTCTAGAATGGTCAGGGGGCTTTTAGAAGGGTCCTGGGGGGCTCTAGAAGGGTCTGGGGGCTATTAGAAGGATCCGGGGAGGGTCTAGAAGGCTCTGGGGGCTTTTAGAAGGGTCCTTGGGGGCTCTAGAAGGGTTTGGGGACCATTAGAGGAGCCCTGGGGGCCTCTAGAAGGGTCTGGGGGATTTTAGAAGGGTCCTGGGGAGATCTAGAAGGGTCTGGGGGCTTTTAGAAGGGTCCAGGGGGAATCTAGAAGGGTCTGGGTGCTTTTAGAAGGGTCCTGCGTGTCTCTAGAAGGGTCTGGGGTCTTTGAGAAGGGTCCTAGGGGGCTCTAGAATGGTCTGGGTGCTTTTAGAAGGGTCCTGGGGTGCTCTAGAAGGGTCTGGGGGCTTTTAGAAGGGTCCTGGGAGACTCTAGAAAGGTCTGAGGGCTTTCAGAAGGATCCTGTAGGGTCTCTAGAAGGGTCTGGGTGCTTTTAGAAGGGTCCTGTGGGGCTCTAGAAGGGTGTGGGGACCATTAGAGGAGCCCTGGGTGCCTCTAGAAGGGTCTGGGGGACTTTAGATGGGTCCTGGGGAGCTCTAGAAGGGTCTGGGGGCTTTTAGAAGGGTCCAGGGTGAATCTAGAAGGGTCTGGGGGCTTTTAGAAGGGTCCTGCGTGTCTCTAGAAGGGTCTGGGGTCTTTGAGAAGGGTCCTAGGGGGCTCCAGAAGGGTCTGGGTGCTTTTAGAATGGTCCTGGGGTGATCTAGAAGGGTCTGGGGGCTTTTAGAAGGGTCCTGGGAGACTCTAGAAAGGTCTGAGGGCTTTCAGAAGGGTCCTGTAGGGTCTCTAGAAGGGTCTGGGTGCTTTTAGAAGGGTCCTGGGGGGCTCTAGAAGGGTCTGGGTGCTTTTAGAAGGGTCCTGGGAGGCTCTAGAAGGGTCTGGGTGCTTTTAGAATGGTCCTGGGAGGCTCTAGAAGGGTCTGGGGGCTTTTTGAAGGGTCCAGGGGGCCTCTAGAAAGGTCTGGGGGCTATTAGAAGGGTCCTGCGGGGCTCTAGAAGGGTCTGGGGGCTATTAGAATGATCCGGGGAGGGTCTAGAAGGCTCTGTTGGCTTTTAGAATGGTCCTTGGGGACTCTAGAAGGGTCTGGGGACCATTAGAGGAGCCCTGGGTGCCTCTAGAAGGGTCTGGGGGAGTTTAGAAGGGTCCTGGGGAGATCTAGAATGGTCTGGGGGCTTTTAGAAGGGTCCTGGGAGAATCTAGAAGGGTCTGGGGGCTTTTAGAAGGGTCCTGCGGGTCTCTAGAAGGGTCTGGGGGCTTTTAGAATGGTCCTGGGTTGATCTAGAAGGGTCTGGGTGCTCTTAGATGGGTCCTGGGGGCCTCTAGAAGTGTCTGCGGGATATTAGAATGGTCCTGGGAGGCTCTAGAAAGGTCTGGGTGCTTTTAGAAGGATTCGGGGAGGGTCTAGAAGGGTCTGGGGGCTTTTAGAATGGTCCTGGGGGGCTCTAGAATGCTCTGGGTGCTTTTAGAAGGGTCCTGGGGGCATCTAGATGGCTCTGGGGGCTTTTAGAAGGGTCCTGGGGTTCTCTAGATGGGTCTGAGGGATTTTAGAAGGGTCCTGGGAGGCTCTAGAAGGGTCTGGGTGATTTTACAAGGGCCCTGGGTGGCTCTAGAATGGTCTGGGGGCTTTTAGAAGCGTCCTGGTGGGCTCTAGAAGAGTCTGGGGGCTTTTAGAAGGGTCCTGGGGGGCTCTAGAATGGTCTGGGGGCATTTAGAAGGGTCCCGGGTGGCTCTAGAAGGGTCTGGGGGCTTTCAGAAGGGTCCTGGGGGCTTCTAGAAGGGTCTGAAGGATTTTAGAAAGGTACTGGGTGGCTCTAGAAAGGTCTACGGGGCTTTTAGAACGATCCGGGGAGGCTCTAGAAGGGTCTGGAGGCTTTTAGAAGCGTTCTGGGGGGCTCTAGAAGGGTGTGGGGGCTTTTAGAAGGGTCCTGGGGGCATCTAGAAGGCTCTGGGGGCTTTTAGAATGGTCCTGCTTGTCTCTAGAAGGGTCTGGGGGATTTTAGAAGGTTCCTGGGAGGCTGTAGAAGGGTCTGGGTGCTTTTAGAAGTATCCGGGGAGGGTCTAGAAGGGTCTGGGGGCTTTTACATGGCTCCTGGGGGGCTCTAGAAGGGTCTGGGGTATTTTAGAAGGGTCCTGGGGGTCTCTAGAAGGGTCTGTTGGCTTTTAGAATGGTCCTGGGTGGCTATAGAAGGGTCTGGAGGCTTTTAGAAGGGTCCTGGTGGGCTCTAGAAGGGTCTGGGGGCTTTTAGAAGGGTCCTGGGGAGCTCTAAAATGGTCTGGGGGCTTTTAGAAGGGTTCTGGGGAGCTCTAGAATTGTCTGGGGTCTTTTAGAAGGGTCCTAGGGGGCTCTAGAAGGGTCTGGGGGCATTCAGAAGGGTCCTGCGGGCCTCTAGAAGGGTCTGGAGGCTTTTAGAATGGTCCTGGGGGGCTCTAGAATAATCTGGGGGCATTTAGAATGGTCCCGGGGGTCTCTAGAAGGGTCTGGGGACTTTTAGAAGGGTCCGGGGGGGCTCCAGAAGGGTCTGGGGGCTTTTAGAAGGGTCCTGGGAGGCTCTAGAAGGGTGTGGGCGCTTTTAGAAGGGTCCTGGGGGTATCTAGAAGGATCTGGAGGCTTTCAGAAGGGTCCTGGGGGCTTCTAGAAGGGTCTGAAGGATTTTAGAAGGGTCCTGGGAGGCTGTAGAAGGGTCTGGGTGCTTTTAGAAGAATCCGGGGAGGGTCTAGAAGGGTCTGGGGTCATTTAGAAGGGTCCTGGGGGGCTCTAGAAGGGTCTGGGGGCTTTTAGAAGGGTCCTGGGGTGCTCCAGAAGGGTCTGGAGCCTTCTAAAAGTGTCCTGGGCGGCTCTAGAAGGGTCTGAGGGATTTTAGAAGGGTCCTGGGAGGCTCTAGAAGGGTCTGGGTGCTTTTCAAAGGGTGCTGGGTGGCTCTAGAAGGGTCTGAGGGATTTTAGAAGGGTCCTGGTGGCCTCTAGAAAGGTTGAGTGCTTTTTGAATGGTCCTGGGGGACTCTAGAAGGGTCTGGGGGCTTTTAGAAGGGATTTGGGGGGCTCTAGAAGGGTCTGGGGGCTTTTAGATGGGTCCTGGGTGAATCTAGAAGGGTCTGGGTGCTTTTAGAAGGGTCCTGCGTGTCTTTAGAAGGGTCTGGGGGCTTTTAGACGGGTCCTGGGATGCTCTAGAAGGGTGTGGGCGCTTTTAGAATGGTCCTGGGGTGATCTAGAAGGGTCTGGGGGCTTTTAGAAGGGTCCTGGGAGACTCTAGAAAGGTCTGAGGGATTTCAGAAGGGTCCTGTAGGGTCTCTAGAAGGGTCTGGGTGCTTTTAGAAGGGTCCTGTGGGGCTCTAGAAGGGTGTGGGGGCATTTAGAAAGGTCCTGGGGGGCTCTAGAAGGGTCTGGGTGCTTTTAGAAGGGTCCTGGGAGGCTCTAGAAGGGTCTGGGTGCTTTTAGAATGGTCCTGGGAGGCTCTAGAAGGGTCTGGGGGCTTTTTGAAGGGTCCAGGGGGCCTCTAGGAAGGTCTGGGGGCTATTAGAAGGGTCCTGCGGGGCTCTAGAAGGGTCTGGGGGCTATTAGAATGATCCGGGGAGGGTCTAGAAGGCTCTGGCTGCTTTTAGAAGGGTCCTGGGTGGCTCTAGAAGGGTCTGGGGGCTTTTAGAAGGGTCCGGTGGGGCTCTAGAAGGCTCTGGGGGCTTTTAGAAGGGTCCTGGGAGGCTCTAGAAGGGTCTGGTTGCTTTTAGAAGGATTCGGGGAGGGTCTAGAATGGTCTGGGGGCTTTTAGAAGGGTCCTGTTGGGCTCTAGAAGGGTGTGGGTGCTTTTAGAAGGGTCCTGGGGGGTCTAGAAGGGTCTGGGTGCTTTTAGAAGGGTCCTGGGGAGCGCTAGAAGGGTCTGGGGGCTTTTAGAAGGGCCCTGGGTGGCGCTAGAAGTGTCTGGGTGCATTTAGAAGGGTCCTGGTGTGGTCTAGAAGGGTTCGGGGGGTTTCAGAAGGGTCCTGGAGGCCTCTAGAAGGGTCTGGAGGCTTTTAGAAGAGTCCTGGGGGGCTCTAGAAGGGTCTGGGGGCATTCAGAAGGGACCTGGGGTGCTCTAGAAGGGTCTGGGGGCTTTTAGAAGTGTCCTGGGGGGCTCTAGGTGGGTCTGGGGGAGTTTAGAAGGGTCCTGGGGAGCTCTAGAAGGGTCTGGGTGCTTTTAGAAGGGTCCTGCGGGTTTCTAGAAGGGTCTGGGAGCTTTTAGAAGGTTCCTGGGGGGCTCTAGAAGGGTGTGAGGTCTTTTAGAAGGGTCCTGGGGGCATCTCGAATGCTCTGGGGGCTTTTAGAAGGGTCCTGGGGGCCTCTAGAAGTGTCTGAGGGATTTTAAACGGGTCCTGGGAGGCTCTAGAAGGGTCTGGTTGCCTTTAGATATGTCCGTGGAGGCTCTAGAATGGTCAGGGGGCTTTTAGAAGGGTCCTGGGGGGCTCTAGAAGGGTCTGGGGGCTATTAGAAGGATCCGGGGAGGGTCTAGAAGGCTCTGGGGGCTTTTAGAAGGGCCCTTGGGGGCTCTAGAAGGGTCTGGGGACCATTAGAGGAGCCCTGGGGGCCTCTAGAAGGGTCTGGGGGATTTTAGAAGGGTCCTGGGGAGATCTAGAAGGGTCTGGGGGCTTTTAGAAGGGTCCAGGGGGAATCTAGAAGTGTCTGGGTGCTTTTAGAAGGGTCCTGCGTGTCTCTAGAAGGGTCTGGGGTCTTTGAGAAGGGTCCTAGGGGGCTCTAGAATGGTCTGGGTGCTTTTAGAAGGGTCCTGGGGTGCTCTAGAAGGGTCTGGGGTCTTTGAGAAGGGTCCTAGGGGGCTCCAGAAGGGTCTGGGTGCTTTTAGAATGGTCCTGGGGTGATCTAGAAGGGTCTGGGTGCTTTTAGAAGGGTCCTGGGAGACTCTAGAAAGGTCTGAGGGATTTCAGAAGGGTCCTGTAGGGTCTCTAGAAGGGTCTGGGTGCTTTTAGAAGGGTCCTGTGGGGCTCTAGAAGGGTGTGGGGGCATTTAGAAAGGTCCTGGGGGGCTCTAGAAGGGTCTGGGTGCTTTTAGAAGGGTCCTGGGAGGCTCTAGAAGGGTCTGGGTGCTTTTAGAATGGTCCTGGGAGGCTCTAGAAGGGTCTGGGGGCTTTTTGAAGGGTCCAGGGGGCCTCTAGGAAGGTCTGGGGGCTATTAGAAGGGTCCTGCGGGGCTCTAGAAGGGTCTGGGGGCTATTAGAATGATCCGGGGAGGGTCTAGAAGGCTCTGGCTGCTTTTAGAAGGGTCCTGGGTGGCTCTAGAAGGGTCTGGGGGCTTTTAGAAGGGTCCGGTGGGGCTCTAGAAGGCTCTGGGGGCTTTTAGAAGGGTCCTGGGAGGCTCTAGAAGGGTCTGGTTGCTTTTAGAAGGATTCGGGGAGGGTCTAGAATGGTCTGGGGGCTTTTAGAAGGGTCCTGTTGGGCTCTAGAAGGGTGTGGGTGCTTTTAGAAGGGTCCTGGGGGGTCTAGAAGGGTCTGGGTGCTTTTAGAAGGGTCCTGGGGAGCGCTAGAAGGGTCTGGGGGCTTTTAGAAGGGCCCTGGGTGGCGCTAGAAGTGTCTGGGTGCATTTAGAAGGGTCCTGGTGTGGTCTAGAAGGGTTCGGGGGGTTTCAGAAGGGTCCTGGAGGCCTCTAGAAGGGTCTGGAGTCTTTTAGAAGAGTCCTGGGGGGCTCTAGAAGGGTCTGGGGGCATTCAGAAGGGACCTGGGGTGCTCTAGAAGGGTCTGGGGGCTTTTAGAAGTGTCCTGGGGGGCTCTAGGTGGGTCTGGGGGAGTTTAGAAGGGTCCTGGGGAGCTCTAGAAGGGTCTGGGTGCTTTTAGAAGGGTCCTGCGGGTTTCTAGAAGGGTCTGGGAGCTTTTAGAAGGTTCCTGGGGGGCTCTAGAAGGGTGTGAGGTCTTTTAGAAGGGTCCTGGGGGCATCTCGAATGCTCTGGGGGCTTTTAGAAGGGTCCTGGGGGCCTCTAGAAGTGTCTGAGGGATTTTAAACGGGTCCTGGGAGGCTCTAGAAGGGTCTGGTTGCCTTTAGATATGTCCGTGGAGGCTCTAGAATGGTCAGGGGGCTTTTAGAAGGGTCCTGGGGGGCTCTAGAAGGGTCTGGGGGCTATTAGAAGGATCCGGGGAGGGTCTAGAAGGCTCTGGGGGCTTTTAGAAGGGTCCTTGGGGGCTCTAGAAGGGTCTGGGGACCATTAGAGGAGCCCTGGGGGCCTCTAGAAGGGTCTGGGGGATTTTAGAAGGGTCCTGGGGAGATCTAGAAGGGTCTGGGGGCTTTTAGAAGGGTCCAGGGGGAATCTAGAAGGGTCTGGGTGCTTTTAGAAGGGTCCTGCGTGTCTCTAGAAGGGTCTGGGGTCTTTGAGAAGGGTCCTAGGGGGCTCTAGAATGGTCTGGGTGCTTTTAGAAGGGTCCTGGGGTGCTCTAGAAGGGTCTGGGGGCTTTTAGAAGGGTCCTGGGAGACTCTAGAAAGGTCTGAGTGCTTTCAGAAGGATCCTGTAGGGTCTCTAGAAGGGTCTGGGTGCTTTTAGAAGGGTCCTGTGGGGCTCTAGAAGGGTGTGGGGACCATTAGAGGAGCCCTGGGTGCCTCTAGAAGGGTCTGGGTGCTTTTAGAAGGGTCCTGTGGGGCTCTAGAAGGGTCTGGGGGCTTTTAGAAGGATCCTGGGTGAATCTAGAAGGGTCTGGGGGCTTTTAGAAGGGTCCTGCGTGTCTCTAGAAGGGTCTGGGGTCTTTGAGAAGGGTCCTAGGGGGCTCCAGAAGGGTCTGGGTGCTTTTAGAATGGTCCTGGGGTGATCTAGAAGGGTCTGGGTGCTTTTAGAAGGGTCCTGGGAGACTCTAGAAAGGTCTGAGGGATTTCAGAAGGGTCCTGTAGGGTCTCTAGAAGGGTCTGGGTGCTTTTAGAAGGGTCCTGTGGGGCTCTAGAAGGGTGTGGGGGCATTTAGAAAGGTCCTGGGGGGCTCTAGAAGGGTCTGGGTGCTTTTAGAAGGGTCCTGGGAGGCTCTAGAAGGGTCTGGGTGCTTTTAGAATGGTCCTGGGAGGCTCTAGAAGGGTCTGGGGGCTTTTTGAAGGGTCCAGGGGGCCTCTAGAAAGGTCTGGGGGCTATTAGAAGGGTCCTGCGGGGCTCTAGAAGGGTCTGGGGGCTATTAGAATGATCCGGGGAGGGTCTAGAAGGCTCTGTTGGCTTTTAGAATGGTCCTTGGGGACTCTAGAAGGGTCTGGGGACCATTAGAGGAGCCCTGGGTGCCTCTAGAAGGGTCTGGGGGAGTTTAGAAGGGTCCTGGGGAGATCTAGAATGGTCTGGGGGCTTTTAGAAGGGTCCTGGGAGAATCTAGAAGGGTCTGGGGGCTTTTAGAAGGGTCCTGCGGGTCTCTAGAAGGGTCTGGGGGCTTTTAGAATGGTCCTGGGTTGATCTAGAAGGGTCTGGGTGCTCTTAGATGGGTCCTGGGGGCCTCTAGAACTGTCTGCGGGATATTAGAATGGTCCTGGGAGGCTCTAGAAGGGTCTGGGTGCTTTTAGTAGGATTCGGGGAGGGTCTAGAAGGGTCTGGGGGCTTTTAGAATGGTCCTGGGGGGCTCTTGAATGCTCTGGGTGCTTTTATAAGGGTCCTGGGGGCATCTAGATGGCTCTGGGGGCTTTTAGAAGGGTCCTGGGGTTCTCTAGATGGGTCTGAGGGATTTTAGAAGGGTCCTGGGAGGCTCTAGAAGGGTCTGGGTGATTTTACAAGGGCCCTGGGTGGCTCTAGAATGGTCTGGGGGCTTTTAGAAGCGTCCTGGTGGGCTCTAGAAGAGTCTGGGGACTTTTAGAAGGGTCCTGGGGGGCTCTAGAATGGTCTGGGGGCATTTAGAAGGGTCCCGGGTGGCTCTAGAAGGGTCTGGGGGCTTTCAGAAGGGTCCTGGGGGCTTCTAGAAGGGTCTGAAGTATTTTAGAAGGGTACTGGGTGGCTCTAGAAAGGTCTACGGGGCTTTTAGAACGATCCGGGAAGGCTCTAGAAGGGTCTGGAGGCTTTTAGAAGCGTTCTGGGGGGCTCTAGAAGGGTGTGGGGGCTTTTAGAAGGGTCCTGGGGGCATCTAGAAGGCTCTGGGGGCTTTTAGAATGGTCCTGCTTGTCTCTAGAAGGGTCTGGGTGATTTTAGAAGGTTCCTGGGAGGCTGTAGAAGGGTCTGGGTGCTTTTAGAAGTATCCGGGGAGGGTCTAGAAGGGTCTGGGGGCTTTTACATGGCTCCTGGGGGGCTCTAGAAGGGTCTGGGGTATTTTAGAAGGGTCCTGGGGGTCTCTAGAAGGGTCTGTTGGCTTTTAGAATGGTCCTGGGTGGCTATAGAAGGGTCTGGAGGCTTTTAGAAGGGTCCTGGTGGGCTCTAGAAGGGTCTGGGGGCTTTTAGAAGGGTCCTGGGGAGCTCTAAAATGGTCTGGGGGCTTTTAGAAGGGTTCTGGGGAGATCTAGAATTGTCTGGGGTCTTTTAGAAGGGTCCTAGGGGGCTCTAGAAGGGTCTGGGGGCATTCAGAAGGGTCCTGCGGGCCTCTAGAAGGGTCTGGAGGCTTTTAGAATGGTCCTGGGGGGCTCTAGAATAATCTGGGGGCATTTAGAATGGTCCCGGGGGTCTCTAGAAGGGTCTGGGGACTTTTAGAAGGGTCCCGGGGGGCTCCAGAAGGGTCTGGGGGCTTTTAGAAGGGTCCTGGGAGGCTCTAGAAGGGTGTGGGCGCTTTTAGAAGGGTCCTGGGGGTATCTAGAAGGATCTGGGGGCTTTCAGAAGGGTCCTGGGGGCTTCTAGAAGGGTCTGAAGGATTTTAGAAGGGTCCTGGGAGGCTGTAGAAGGGTCTGGGTGCTTTTAGAAGAATCCGGGGAGGGTCTAGAAGGGTCTGGGGTCATTTAGAAGGGTCCTGGGGGGCTCTAGAAGGGTCTGGGGGCTTTTAGAAGGGTCCTGGGGTGCTCCAGAAGGGTCTGGAGCCTTCTAAAAGTGTCCTGGGCGGCTCTAGAAGGGTCTGAGGGATTTTAGAAGGGTCCTGGGAGGCTCTAGAAGGGTCTGGGTGCTTTTCGAAGGGTGCTGGGGGGCTCTAGAAGGGTCTGAGGGATTTTAGAAGGGTCCTGGTGGACTCTAGAAAGGTTGAGTGCTTTTAGAATGGTCCTGGGGGACTCTAGAAGGGTCTGGGGGCTTTTAGAAGGGATTTGGGGGGCTCTAGAAGGGTCTGGGGGCTTTTAGATGGGTCCTGGGGGGCTCTAGAAGGGTCTGGGGGCTTTTAGAATGGTCCTGTGGGGTCTAGAAGGGTCTGGGGGCTTTTAGAAGGGTCCTGGGGGGCTCTTGAAGGATCTGGGGACAGTTAGGAGGGACCTGAGGGGATGTTGAATGGTCTGAGTGCTTTTAGATGGGTCCTGTAGGGCTAAAAAAGGTTCCTAACCCTATCCCTAACCCTAACCCTAACTCTTACTCTATCCCTAACCCTAACCCTATCTCTTACTCTAATCCTAACTCTAACACAAACCCTAACACTAACCCTAACACTAACCCTAACGCTAACCCTAAACCTAACCCTAACTCTAACCCTAACCCTAAACTTATCTCTAACCCTAACCCTAACCCTAACCCTAACCCTAACCCTAACCCTAACCCTAACCCTAACTCTAACCCTAACCCTAACCCTAACCCTAACCCTAACACTAACCCTAACCCTAACCCTAACCCTAACCCTAACCCTAACCCTAACCCTGCCTCTAACCCCTAGAAGTATCTGGGGGCTTTTAGAAGAGTCCTTGAAGGATCTAGGAGGGTCTAGGGTCTCTAAAAAGGTTCCTAAGGGGCTCCGGAAGGGTCTGGGGTCTTTTAGAAGGGTCCTCGGTGGCTCTAGAAGGGTCTAGGGTATTGTAGAAGGGTCCTAAGGAGGTTTAGTAGGGCCTGGGGGGCTTTATAAGATTTTGGGGGCCTTTATAAGGTTTTGGGGGGCTCTAGAAAGTCCGGGGGCTTTGACAAGCACACTGGGGGCTCTAAAAGGGTCTGGGGGATTTTAGAATGTTCCTGGGGGCTCTAGACGTGTCTGGGTGCTTTTAGAAGGTTCCTGGGGGGCTCTAGAAGGGTCTGGGTGCTTCTAGAGCAAAAATTTTCATTTTGCACATTTGGGGAATTCGCAGGGGTCAGCACACCGGAGTGCAAAGGATGAGCCTGGCCTGGAAAAAGCACCTGCTTGATCAGGGTGTCTCCCCTGCCAGCTAAGTACAAAGGCCCCAGAACATTCTAGAGCCCCCAAGGACCCTTCCAAAAGCCCCCAGACCCTTCTGAAGACGTTCACGTTCCTTTGAAAAGGCCCCAGACCCTTCTAGAGCCTCCCAAGACCATTCTAAAAGCCCCCAGACCCTTCTAGACCCTCCAAGGATCCTTCTAAGAGACCCGAGACCCGTCTAGAGGACCCCAGGACCCTTCTAAAAGCCCCCAGACCCTTCTAGAGCCTCCCAGGACACTTCTAAAAGCACCCCGACCCTTCTAGAGCACCCAAGACCCTTCTAAAATACCCCAGACCCTTCTAGAGGACCCCAGGGCCCATCTAAAGGTCCCCAGACCATTCTAGAGCCACCCAGGACCCTTCCAAAAGCCACCAGACCCTTCTAGAGCCACTAAAGACTCTTCAAAAAGCCCCCAGACCCTTTTAGATCCCACCAGGACCCTTCTAAAAGCCCCCAGACCTTTCTAGAGTACCCCAGGACCCTTCTAAAAGCCTCCAGACCCTTCTAGAGCCCCCCAGGACCCTTGTAAAAGAGCCCAGACCCTTCTAGAGTCACCCAAGACCCTTCTAAAGGCACCCAGACCCTTCTAGAGCCCCCCAGGGCCCTTCTAAAAGCCCCCAGACCCTTCTAGAGACCCCCAGGACCCTTCTGAAGGCCCCTAGATCCTTCTAGAGCCTCCCAGGACCCTTCTAAAAGCACCCAGACCCTTCTAGAGCATCCGAGGACCCTTCTAAAAGCACCCAGACCCTTCTAGAGCATCCCATTACCCTTCTAAAAGAACCCAGACCCTTCTAGAGACCCCTAGGGCCCTTCTAAAATCCTCCAGAACCCTCTAGAGCCACCCAGGACCCTTCTAAAAGTCCCCAGACCCTTCTAGGCCCTCCCCGGATCATTCTAAATGCCCCCAGACCCTTCTAGAGCCTCCCAGGACCCTTCTAAACCCCCCAGACCTTTCTAGACCCTCCCCGGATCCTTCTAAATGAATCCAGACCCTTCTAGAGCCCCCCAGGACCCCTCTAAAAGCCCCCAGACCCTTCTAGAGCCCCCCAGGACCTTTCTAAAAGCTCCCAGACCCTTCTAGAGCCCCCCCGGACGCTTCTAAATGACCCTAGACCCTTCTAGAGCCTCCCAAAACCATTCTAAAAGCACCCAGACCCTTCTAGAGCCCCCCATGACCCTTCTGAAAGCCTCCAGACCCTTCTAGAGCCGCCTAGGATCCTTCAAAAAGCATAAAGACCCTTCTAGACCGTCGCCGGATCATTCTAAAAGCCCCCAGACCCTTCTAGAGCCCCTCAGGACCCTTCTAAAAGCCCCCAGACCCTTCTAGAGACCCCCAGGACCCTATAAAAGCACCCAGACCCATCTAGAGCCCCCCAGGACCATTCTAAAAGCCCCCAGACCTTTCTAGAGCCCCCCAGGACCCTTCTAAAAGCCCCCAGACCCTTCTAGAGCCCCACAGGACCCTTCTAAAAGCACCCAGACCCTTCTAGAGCCCCCCCGGACCCTTCTAAATGAACCTAGACCCTTCTAGAGGCCCCAAGGACCATTCTGAAAGCCCCCAGAACCTTCTAGAGCAACACAGGACCCTTCTAAAAGCACCCAGACCCTTCTAGGGCCCCCAGGACCCTTCTAAAAGTTCCCAGACCCTTCTAGAGACACCCAGAACCCTTCTGAAATCCCCCAGAACCTTCTAGAGCCCCACAGGACCCTTCTAAAAGCCCCCAGGCCCTTCTAGAGCATCCCAGGACCCTTCTAAAAGCCCCCAGACCCTTCTAGAGCCCCTCAGGACCCTTCTAAATGCCCCCAGACCCTTCTAGAGCCCCCCAGGACCCATCTAAAAGCCCCCAGACCCTTCTAGAGTCCCCCAGGACCATTCTAAAAGCCCCCAGACCCTTCTAGAGCACCCCAGGACCCTTCTAAAAGCTCCCAGACCCTTCTAGAGCCCCCCAGGACCCTTCTAAAAGGCCCCAGACCATTCTAGACCCTCCCCGGATCCTTCTAAAAGCCCCCAGACCCTTCTAGATCCTCCCAGAACCCTTCTAAAAGCCCCCAGACATTTCTAGAGCCCCCCAGGACCTTTCTAAAAGCTCCCAGACCCTTCTAGAGCCCCCCAGGGACCCTCTTAAGGCACCCCGTCCCTTCTAGAGCACCCCAGGTCCCTTCTGAAAGTACCCAGACCCTTCTAGAGCACTCCAGGACCCTTCTACAAGCCTCCAGACCCTTCTAGAGCCCCTCCGGACCCTACTAAAAGCCCCCAGACCCTTCTAGACGCCCCCTGGACCCTTCTGAAAGCCCCCAGAACCTTCTAGAGACCCCCAGGACCCTTCTAAAAGCCCCCAGACCCTTCTAGAGAACCCCAGGGCCCTATAAAAGCACCCAGACCCATCTAGAGCCCCCCAGGACCATTCTAAAAGCCCCCAGACCTTTCTAGAGCCCCCCAGGACCCTTCTAAAAGCCACCAGACCCTTCTAGAGCCCCCCAGGACCCTTCTAAAAGCCCCCAAACACTTCTAGAGGCCCCAGTGCCCCTCTTAAGCCCCCCCGTCCCTTCTAGAGCACCCCAGGACCCTTCTAAAAGACCCCAGACCCTTCTAGAGCACCCCAGGACCCTTCTAAAAGCCCCCAGACCCTTCTAGAGCCCCCCGGACCCTTCTAAATGACCCTAGACCCTTCTAGAGCACCCTAGGACCCTTCTGAAAGCCCCCAGAACCTTCTAGAGCACCACAGGACCCTTCTAAAAGCACCCAGACCATTCTAGGGCCCCCAGGACCCTTCTAAATGCTCCCAGACCCTTCTAGAGACCCTCAGAACCCTTCTGAAAGCCCCCAGAACCTTCTAGAGCCCCCCAGGACCCTTCTAAAAGCCCCAGGGCCCTTCTAGAGCATTCCAGGACCCTTCTAAAAGCCCCCAGAATTTCTAGAGCCTCCCAGGACCCTTCTAAAAGATACCAGACACTTCTAGAGACCCCCAAGGACACTTCTAAAAGCCCCCATACCCTTCTAGAGGCCCACAGGACCCTTCTAAAAGCCCCCAGACCCTTCTAGAGCCCCCCAGGACCCTTCTACAAGCCCCCAGACCCTTCTAGAGCATCCCAGGACCCTTCTAAAAGCACCCAGACCCTTCTAAAGGCCCCCAGGACCATTCTAAAAGCCCTCAGACCCTTCTAGAGCCCCCCAGTACCCTTCTACAAGCCCCCAGACCCTTCTAGAGCCCCCCAGGACCCTTCTACAACCACCCAGACCCTTCTAGAGGCCCCCAGGACACGTCTAAAAGACTCTAGACCCTTCTAGAGCCCCCCAGGACCTTTCTAAAAGCACCCAGACCCTTCTAGAGCCTCCCAGGACCCTTCTAAAAGCCCCCAGACCCTTCTAGAGCCATTTAGGATCCTTCAAAAAGCACCCAAACCCTTCTAGAACGTCCCCGGATCATTCTAATAGCCCCCAGACCCTTCTAAATCCTCACAGTACCATTCTAAAAGCTCCCAGACCCTTCTAGAGCCCCCCAGGATCCTTCTAAAAGCCCCCAGACCCTTCTAGAGCCCCCCAGGACCTTTCTAAAAGCTCCCAGACCCTTCTAGAGCCCCCCCGGACGCTTCTAAATGACCCTAGACAATTCTAGAGCCTCCCAGGACCATTCTAAAAGCCCCCAGACCCTTCTAGAGCCCCCCAGGACCCTTCTGAAAGCCTCCAGACCCTTCTAGAGCCGCCTAGGATCCTTCAAAAAACATAAAGACCCTTCTAGACCGTCCCCGGATCATTCTAAAAAGCCGCCAGACCCTTCTAGAGCCCCTCAGGACCCTTCTAAATGCCCCCAGACCCTTCTAGAGCCCCCCAGGACCCATCTAAAAGACCCCAGACCCTTCTAGAGTCCCCCAGGACCATTCCAAAAGCCCCCAGACCCTTCTAGAGCCCCCCAGGACCCTTCTAAAAGCCCCCAGACCATTCTAGACCCCTCCCCGGATCCTTCTAAAAGCCCCCAGACCCTTCTAGATCCTCCCAGAACCCTTCTAAAAGACCCCAGACCTTTCTAGAGGCACCCAGGACCCATCTAAAAGGCCGCAGACACTTCTAGACCCTCCCCGGATACTTCTACAAGCCCCCAGACACTTCTAGAGACCCCCAGGACCATGCTAAAAGCCCCCCAGACCCTTCTAGAGGCCCCCAGGACCCTTCTAAAAGCCCCCAGACACTCTAGAGCCCCCCAGGGACCCTCTTAAGGCACCCCGTCCCTTCTAGAGCACCCCAGGTCCCCTCTAAAAGTACCCAGACCCTTCTAGAGCACTCCAGGACCCTTCTACAAGCCCCCAGACCCTTCTAGAGCCCCCCCGGACCCTACTAAAAGCCCCCAGACCCTTCTAGACGCCCCCTGGACCCTTCTGAAAGCCCCCAGAACCTTCTAGAGACCCCCAGGACCCTTCTAAAAGCCCCCAGACCCTTCTAGAGACCCCCAGGACCCTATAAAAGCACCCAGACCCATCTAGAGCCCCACGGGACCATTCTAAAAGCCCCCAGACCTTTCTAGACCCCCAAGAACCCTTCTAAAAGCCCCCAGACATTCTAGAGGCCCCAGTGCCCCTCTTAAGCCCCCCCGTCCCATCTAGAGCACCCCAGGACACTTCTAGAAGACACTTCTAGAAGACCCCAGACCCTTCTAGAGCACCCCAGGACCCTTCTAAAAGCACCCAGACCCTTCTAGAGCCCCCCCCGGACCCTTCTAAATAACCCTAGACCCTTCTAGAGGCCCTCAGGACCCTTCTGAAAGCCCCCAGAACCTTCTAGAGCACCACAGGACCCTTCTAAAAGCCCCCAGGCCCTTCTAGAGCATCCCAGGACCCTTCTAAAAGCCCCCAGACCCTTCTAGAGCCCCTCAGGACCCTTCTAAATGCCCCCAGACCCTTCTAGAGCCCCCCAGGACCCATCTAAAAGCCCCAGACCCTTCTAGAGTCCCCCAGGAACCTTCTAAAAGCCCCCAGACCCTTCTAGAGACCCCCAGGACCCTTCTAAAAGCTCCCAGACCCTTCTAGAGCCCGCCAGGACCCACCTAAAAGGCCCCAGACCATTCTAGACCCTCTCCGGATCCTTCTAAAAGCACCCAGACCCTTCTAGATCCTCCCAGGACCCTTCTAAAAGCCCCCAGACCTTTCTAGAGGCCCCCAGGACCCATCTAAAAGCCCGCAGACACTTCTAGACCCTCCCCGGACCCTTCTACAAGCCCCCAGACACTTCTAGAGACCCCCAGGAACATTCTAAAAGCCCCCAGAACCTTCTAGAGCCTCCCAGGACCCTTCTAAAAGCCCCCAGACCCTTCTAGAGCCCCCCCGGACCCTACTAAAATCCCCCAGACCCTTCTAGACCCCCCCTGGACCCTTCTGAAAGCCCCCAGAACCTTCTAGAGACCCCCAGGACCCTTCTAAAAGCCCCCAGACCTTTCTAGAGACCCCCAGGACCCCATAAAAGCACCCAGACCGATCTAGAGCCCCACAGGACCATTCTAAAAGCCCCCAGACCTTTCTAGAGCCCCCCAAGACCCTTCTAAAAGCCTCCAGACCCTTCTAGAGCCCCCCAGGACCCTTCTAAAAGCCCCCAGACACTTCTAGAGGCCCCCAGGGCCCCTCTTAAGGCACCCCGTCCCTTCTAGAGCACCCCAGTACCCTTCTAAAAGTCCCCAGACCCTTCTAGAGCCCACCCGGACCCTTCTAAAAGCCCCCAGACCCTTCTAGAGGACCCCAGGAGCCTTCTGAAAGATAGCAGAACATTCTAGAGACCCCCAGGACCCTTCTGAAAGCTACCAGAACCTTCTAGAACCTCCCAGGACCCTTCTAAAAGCTTCCAGACCCTTCTAGATCATCCCAGGACCCTTCTAAAAGCACCCAGACCCTTCTAGAGACCCCCAGGACCCTTCTAAAAGCCCCAGAACCCTCTAGAGCCACCCAGGACCCTTCTAAAAGCCCCCAGGCCCTTCTAGAGCATCCCAGGACCCTTCTAAAAGACCCCAGACCCTTCTAGAGCCCCCCAGGATACTTCTAAAAGACCCCAGACCCTTCTAGAGAACCCCAGGACCCTTCTAAAATCCCCCAGACGCTTCTAGAGGCACCCAGGACTCGTCTAAAAGCATCGAGACCCTTCTAGAGACCCCCAGGACCTTTCTAAAAGCACCCAGACCCTTCTAGAGGATCATCGGACCCTTATAAAAGCACCCAGACCCTTCTAGAGCCTCCCAGGACCCTTCTAAAAGCCACCAGACCCTTCTAGAGACCCCCAGGACCCTTCTAAAAGCCCCCAGACCCTTCTAGACCCTCCCCGGATCCTTCTAAAAGACCCCAGACCCTTCTAGAGACTCCAATGACCATTCTAAAGCCCCTAGACCCTTCTAGAGGCCCCCAGGACCCTTCTAAAAGCCCCCAAACATTTCTAGATCCTGCCAGCACCCTTCTAAAAGCACCTAGACCCTTCTAGAGCCCCCCAGGACCCTTCTAAAGGCACCCAGACCCTTCTAGAGGCCCCCAGGGCCCCTCTTAAGGCACCCCGTCCCTTCTAGAGCACCCCAGGACCCTTCTAAAAGTCCCCAGACCCTTCTAGAGCCCACCCGGACCCTTCTAAAAGCCCCCAGACCCTTCTAGAGGACCCCAGGACCCTTCTGAAAGATAGCAGAACATTCTAGAGACCCGCAGGACCCTTCTGAAAGCCCCCAGAACCTTCTAGAACCCCCCAGGACCCTTCTAAAAGCTTCCAGACTCTTCTAGATCATCCCAGGACCCTTCTAAAAGCACCCAGACCCTTCTAGAGACCCCCAGGACCCTTCTAAAAGCCCACAGAACCCTCTAGAGCCACCCAGGACCCTTCTAAAAGCCCCCAATTTTTTCTAGATCCTCCCAGGACCCTTCTAAAAGACCCCCAGACCCTTCTAGAGCCCTCCAGGACCTTTCTAAAAGCACCCAGACCCTTCTAGAGCCCCCCCGGATCCTTCTAAAAGCCCCCAGACCCTTCTAGAGGCCCCCAGGACCCTTCTAAAAGACCCCAGAACATTCTAGAGCCCCCCAGGACCCTTCTAAAAGCACCCAGACCCTTCTAGAGCCCCCCAGGACCATTCTAAAAGCCCCCAGAACCTTCTAGAGACCTCCAGAACCCTTCTAAAAGCCCACAGACCCTTCTAGAGCACCCCAGGACCCTTCTAAAAGCCCCCAGAACCTTCTAGAGCCCCCCAGGACCCTTCTAAAAGCACCCAGACCCTTCTAGAGCCCCCCAGGACCCTTCTAAAAGACCCCAGACCATTCTAGACCCTCCCCGGATCATTCTAAAAGCCCCCAGACACTTCTAGAGCCCCCCAGAACCCTTCTAAAAGCCTCCAGACCCTTCCAGAGCCACCCAGGAACCTTTTAAAAGCCTCCAGACCCTTCTAGACCCTCCCCGGATCCTTCTAAAAACCCCGGACCCTTCTAGAACCACCCAGGACCCCTCTAAAAGCATCCAGACCCTTCTAGAGCCGCCCAGGACCCGTCTAAAAGACCCCAGAATCTTTTAGACCCTCCCCGGGTCCTTCTAAAAGAGCCCATACACTTCTAAAACCTCCCAGGACCCTTCTAAAGGCACCCAGACCCTTCTAGACCCTCCCCGGATCATTCTAAAAGCCCCCAAACCCTTCTAGAGCCCCCCAGGACCCTTCTACAAGCGCCCAGACCCGTCTAGAGACCCCCAGGACCATTCTAAAAGCCCCCAGACCTTTCTAGAGGCACCCAGGGCCCCTCTTAAGGACCCCAGACCCATGTAGAGCCCACCAGGACCCTTCTAAAAGCCCCCAGAACCTTCTAGAGGCCCCCAGGGCCCCTCTTAAGGACCCCCGTCCCTTCTAGAGCAACCCAGGACCCTTCTAAAAGCCCCCAGACCATTCTAGAGACACCCAGGACCCTTCTAAAAGCACCCAGACCCTTCTAGAGACCCCCAGGACCCTTCTAAAAGCCCCCAGACCATTCTAGAGGCCCCCAGGACCCTTCTGAAAACCCCCAGACCATTCTAGAGCCTCCCAGGACCATTCTAAAAGCCCCCAGACCATTGTAGAGCCGCCCAGGAACCATCTAAAAGCCCCCAGACCCTTCTAGAGCCCCCCAGGACCCTTTTTAATAGCCCCCAGACCCTTCTAGAGCCACCCAGGACCCTTCTAAAAGGCCCCAGACCCTTCTAGAGCCCCCCAGGACCCATCTAAAGTCCCCCAAACCCTTCTAGACCCTCCCCGGATGATAATAAAAGCCCCCAGGCCCTTCTAGAGGCCCCCAGAACCCTTCTAAAAGCCCCCAGACACTTCTAGAGCCCCCCAGGTCCCTTCTAATAGCTCCCAGACAATTCTAGACCGCCCCCAGGAGCATTCTAAAAGCCCCCAGACCATTATAGAGGCCCTCAGGACCTATCTGAAAGCCTAGAAGGGTCTGGGTGGTTTTAGAACAGTCCTGGGTGGCTCTAGAAGGGTCTGGGGGATTTTATAAGGGTCCTGGGTGGCTCTAGAAGGGTCTGGGGGTTTTAGAAAGGTCCTGGGGGGCTCTAGAAGGGTGTGAGGGCATTTAGATGATTCCTGTGGGCATCTAGAAGGCTCTGGGTGCTTTTAAAAGGGTCCTGGGGGTCTCTAGAAGGGTCTGAGTGATTTTAGAATAGTCCTGGGAGGCTCTAGAATGGTCTGGGTGCTTTTAGAAGGGTAGTGGGTGGCTCTAGAAGGGTCTGGGGTCTATAAGAAGGGTCTTGGGGAGCTCTAGAAGGGTCTGGGAGCTTTTAGAAGGGTCCTGGGGGTCTCTAGAAGTGTCTGGGGGTATTTAGAAGGGTCCTGGGAGGCTCTAGAAAAGTCTGGGGGCTTTCAAATGGGTCCTCGGGGCCTCTAGAAGGGTCTAGATGCTTTTAGAAAAGTCCTCGGGAACACTAGAAGTGTCTGGGTGCATTTAGAAGGGTCCTGGGGGGCTCTAGAAGGGTCTGGGGGCTTTTAGAAGGGTCCTGGGATTCTCCAGATGGGTCTGGGTGCTTTTAGAACGATCCGGGGAGTGTCTAGAAGGGTCTGGGGGCTTTTAGAAGGGTCCTGGGGGGCTCTAGAAGGGTCTGGAGGCTTTTAGAAGGGTCCTAGGGGGCTCTAGAAGGGTCTGGGGTATTTTGGAAGGGTCCTGGAGAGATCTAGAATGGTCTGGGGGCTTTTAGAAGGGTCCGTGGAGGCTCTAGAATGGTCTGGGGGATTTAAGAAGGGTCCTGGGTGGCTCTAGAAGGGTCTGGGAGCTTTTCGAAGGGTCCTGGTGGGCTCTAGACGGGTCTGGAGGCTTTTAGAAGCGTCCTGGGGGGCTCTAGAAGGGTGTGGGGGCTTTTAGAAGGGTCCTGGGAGCATCTGGAAGGCTCTGGGGGCTTTTAGATGGGTCCTGGGGGCCTCTAGAAGGGCCTGAGGTATTTTACAAGGGTCCTGGGAGGCTCTAGAATGGTCTGGGTGCTTTTAGAAGGGTCCTGCGGAGCTCTAGAAGGGTCTGTTGGCTTTTAGAAATGTCCTGGGTAGCTCTAGAATGGTCTGGGGTCTTTTAGAACGGTTCTGGGAGGCTCTAGAAGGGTCTGGGGGCTTTTAGAATGGTCCTGGGGAGCTCTAGAATGGTCTGGGGGCTTTTAGAATGGTCCTGGGGGTCTCTAGAAGGCTGTGGGGGCTTTCAAAAGGGTCCTGCGGGCATCTAGAAGGTTATGGAGGCTTTTAGAACGGTCCTGGTGGGCTCTAGAAGGGTCTGGGGGCATTTAGAAGGGTCCTGGGATGCTCTAGAAGGGTCTGGGGGCTTTTAGAAGTATTCTGGGGGCCTCTAGAAGGGTCTGGGGGCATTTAGAAGGGTCCTGGAGAGCTCTAGAAGGGTCTGGGGGCTTTTAGAAGGGTCCTGGGGGCATCTAGAAGGGTCTGAGTGATTTTAGAAGGGTCCTGGTGGGGTCTAGAAGGGTCTGGGTGCTTTTAGAATGGTCCTGGGTGGCTCTAGGATGGTCTGGGGGCTTTTAGAAGGGTCCTGGGGGGCTGTAGAAGGGTCTGGGTGCTTTTAGAAGTGTCCTGGGGTGCTCTAGAAGGGTCTGTGGGGCTTAACAGGGTCCCTAGGGAACTCTAGAAGGGTCTGGGGGCTTTTAGAAGGGTCCTGGGGGGCTCTAGATAGGTCTGGGGTCTTTGAGAAGGGTCCTAGGGGGCTCTAGAAGGGTCTGGGAGCTTTTAGAAGGGTCCTGGGGAGCTCTAGAAGGGTCTGGGGGCTTTTAGAAAGGTCCTGGGAGGCTCTAGAAGGGTCTGAGAGCTTTTAGAAGGGTCCTGTAGGGTCTCTAGAAGGGTCTGGGGTCTTTTAGAAGGGTCCTGTGGGGCTCTAGAAGGATCTGGGGTCTTTTAGAAAGGTCCTGGGGCGCTCTAGGAGTGTCTCGGTGCTTTTTTGAATGCTCCTGGGGGGCTCTAGAAGGGTCTGGTGTCTTTTAGAAGGGTCCAGGGGGCCTCTAGAAGGGTCTGGGTGGTTTTAGAAGGGTCCTGCGTTGACTAGAAGTGTCTGGGTGCTTTGAGAAGGGTCCTGGGTGTCTATAGAAGGGTCTGGGTGCTCTTAGAAGGGTCCTGGGTGGCTCTAGAAGGGTCTGGGGGCTTTTAGAAGGGTCCTGTGGGGCTGTAGAAGGGTCTGGGGACATTTAGATGGGTCCTGGGGGGGTCTAGAAAAGTCCGGGGGCTTTTAGAAGGGTCCTGGGGGCCTCTAGAAGGGTCTGGGGGCTTTCAGAATGGTCCTGTGGGCCTCTAGAAGGGTCTGGGGGCTATTAGAAGGGTCCGGGGGGGCTCTAGAAGGGTCTGGGGGCTTTTAGAAGGGTACTGGGGGCATCTAGAAGGGTCTGGGTGCTTTCAGAAGGGTCCTGGATGGCTCTAGAAGGGTCTGGGGGCTTTTAGAAGGGTCCTGGGGCCTCTAGAATGGTCTGGGGGCTTTTAGAATGGTCCTGGGATGCTCCAGATGGGTCTGGGTCCTTTTTGGAACGATCCGGGGAGGGTCTAGAAGGGTCTGGGGGATTTTAGAAGGGTCCTGGGGGGCTCTAGAAAGGTCTGGAGGCTTTTAGAAGGGTTCTAGGGAGCTCTAGAAGGGTCTGGGGGCTTTTAGAAGGATCCGGGGAGGCTCTAGAAGTGTCTGGCGTCTTTTAGAACGGTCCGGGGAGGGTCTAGAAGGGTCTGGGTGCTTTTAGAATGGTCCTGGGTGGCCCTAGAAGGGTCTGGGGGCGCTTAGAAGGGTCCTGGGAGGCTCTAGAAGGGTCTGGGGGCTTTTAGAAGGATCCGGGGAGGGTCCAGAAGGGTCTGGGGGCTTTTAGAAGGGTCCTGGGGGGCTCTAGAAGGGTCGGCGGGATTTTAGAATGGTACTGGGTATCTCTAGAATGGTCTGGGCGCTTTTAGAAAAGTCCTGAGGCTCTAGAAGTGTCTGGGGGCTTTTAGAAGGGTCCTGGGGAGCTCTGGAA
>JAUNZM010002408.1:0-12525 GCA_033459285.1 Clamator glandarius
GTGTACCCTTACAAGCCACCTTCCATGTCCCTGTGTCCCCCCCTCGTGTCTTAGAGTTCCCCAGTGTCCATCCTGTGTCTCTGTGTCCCTGTCTCCCTCTCTCCCCCCATGTCCCCTTTGTGTCCTCATGTCCCTCCTTCATGTTCCTTTGTGTCCCCACAAGCCACCTTCTATGTCCCCTGTGTCCCCCCGTGTCCCCTCGTGTCCATCCCCCATGTTCCTGTGTGTCCCCACAAGCCACCTTCTATGTCCCGGTGTCCCCTCCATGTCTTTGAGCCCCCCAGTGTCTCTGTGTTTCCATGTCCCTGTCTCCTGTGTCCCCCCATGTTCCTGTGTGTCCCCACAAGCCACCTTGTGTGTCCCTGTGTCTCCCATGTGTCCCTGTGTCCCCCCATGTCCCCTTAGTGTCCTCATGTCCCCTCCATGTTCCCGGTGTCCCCACAAGCCACCTTCCATGTCTCTGTGTCTCCCCCCATGCCTTTGAGCCCCCCACTGTCCCCTGTGTCCCTCCATATCTCCCCATGTCCCCTGTTGTCCCCCTCCTGTCCCTGTCCCCCCTGTGTCCCTCCATTTGTCCTCCTCCTGTCCTCTGTGTCCCCCGTGTCCCCAGCGCTCCGGCAGTGAAAGGGTAGTGGTGGCAGTGCCAGCGCTGGCACCCGGTGGTGACAGATGGCGGGGGGGGGGGGGGGGGACACACGACACGAGGCTGCAGCCAGAATGACAGATGAGGTGCCACTTCTGTCACCGCCGCTGTCACAACATTGTCACAGCCACGACATGGTCACTGGCACTGCCGCTGCTGCCACCACTGTCACCGCACGGTCACTGTCACCGCTACCGACACTGCCATGTCCCCTCGTGTCCTCCCCATCCCTCCAGGTGTCCCCTGTGTCACCCACCATGTCCCTTTATGTCCCCTCAATGACCCCTGTGTCCCCTCCATGTCCCCATCTCTGCCTTTGTCCCCCTGGTGTCACTCCCATGTCCCCCAAGTCCCTCCATCTCCCTTGGTGTCCCTCCATGTCCCCCAAGTCCATCCATCTCCCCTGGTGTTCCCTCATCCCTCCATGTCTCCATCTCCCCCTTTGTCCCCCTGGTGTCACTCCCATGTCCCCCAAGTCCCTCCATCTCCATTGGTGTCCCACCATTCCTCCATGCCCCCATCCTCCCCTTTGTCCCTCTGCTGTCCCTCCATGCCCCCCAAGTCCCTCCATCTCCCCTGGTGTCCCCCCATCCTGCCATGTCCCCATCTCCCCCTGGTGTCCCTCCATGTCCCTATCTTGCCTTTTGTCCCTCACGTCCCTCCATCTCCCCTGGTGTCCCCTCATCTCCCCGTGTCCCCATCTCCCCCTTTGTCCCCCTGGTGTCCTCCCATGCCCCCTAAATCCCTCCATCTCCCCTGGTGTCGCCCCATCCTGCCATGTCCCCATCTCCTCCATTGTCCCCATAGTGTCCCTCCATGTTCCCCATGTCCCCTCATCCCTCCATGTCCCCATCTCCCGCTTTGTCCCCCTGATGTCCCTCCATCTCCCCTCATGTCCCTCCATGTCCCTCAAGTCCTCCCATTTGCCCTGGTGTCCACCCATCCCTCCATGTCCCCATCTCCCCCTGGCGACCATCCCATGTCCTCCAAGTCCCTCCATCTCCCCTGGTGGCCCTCCATGTCCCCCAAGTCCCCTCGTCCCCATCGTGTCCCCTCATTCTTCCATGTCCCCATCTCCCGCTTTGTCCCCCTGGTGTCCCTCCATGTTCCCCAAATCCCTCCATGTCCCCATCTCCTCTCTGTGTCCCTCACATCCCCCCTTCTCCCACCGCCACCTCCATGCAGTTTTGATGAGCTTGAGAGGAAATTTGAGGCACTGTGACCTAAAACCCGCATTTAATGGGATTTTAGGAGGAGGTTTGAGTAAAAAACCTGGGGTTTGGGGGGTTTTGAGGTAAAACAAACAGTTTTTTTTAAGATCTTGGAGGGAAAATTTGAGAAGATTTGATGTCCAAGTTGTGTTTTGGGGAGTTTGGGGGGGTTTGGGGCAGGGGCTGGGAACTGGAGGGACTCGGGGGTCCCACCTCACACGGCTCCGAGGCCTCGAGGAAAAGGCGGGAGGAGGGAGCGGGGCCTCGCGCTGGCAGGGGCTTAGGGGGCGTGGCCGCTCACAGGGGGCGTGGCCTCTGAATCGGGGCTTCAGTTCAAGGGGTGTCCATGAAGGGGCGTGGCCTAGGAGAAGGAGGCGTGGTCTCTAAAAGGGCTCAGCCTCAGTGAGGGGCGTGGTATCTCAATGTGGGCGTGGCCTGGCGCTGGCAGAGCTCTAATGGGCGTGATCATCGCCGAGGAAGGGGGCGTGGCTACTGCATGGCGGGGGGGTGAATGGGCGGGGTCTATGGTTGGCAGCTATGTTTGTGGGCGTGGTTTGTGGAGTGGGCGTGGCCTGTGACTCCCGGTGCTGTCAGTGGGCGTGGTTTAACCATCGAAAGGGTGAGGTCTAACGAGGCCAAATGCCGGGTCCTGCACTTGGGGCACAAGAACCCTGGGCAGCTCCAGCCGAGAAGAAGCGTGGCTGGAAAGTGCCTGGAGGAGAAGGACCTGGGGGTGTTGGTTGAACAGGAGCCAGCAGGGGCCCAGGGGGCCAAGAAGGCCAAGGGCATCTGGCCTTGGAGCAGCCCCGGCGTGGCCAGCAGGGCCAGGGAGGTTCTTCTCCCTCTGGCCTCGGCCCCTGGAATCCTGGGGTCAGTTGTGGGCCCCTCCCCACCAGAAGGATGTGGAGGCTCTGGAGCGAGTGCAGAGAAGAGCAAGGAAGCTGGGGAGGGGGCTGGAGAAGAAGAGGAGCGGCTGAGAGAGCTGGGGGGGTTCAGCCTGGAGAAGAGGAGCCTGAGGGGAGACCTCGTTGCTCTTTCCCTGAAAGGAGCTTGTGGAGAGGAGGGAGCTGGGCCCTTCTCCCAAGGGCCAGGGGACAGGACGAGAGGGAATGGCCTCCAGCTCCACCAGGGGAGGCTCAGGATGGACACCAGGATGGAATGTTTCCTGGAAAGGGTCTTTGGGCCCTGGAAGAGGGAGAGGGTTGAGTCCCCTTCCCTGGAGGGGTTTAAGGGACGGGTGGACGAGGTGCTGAGGGACATGGGTTAGTGATTGATGGGAAAGGTTGGACTCGATGATCCGGTGGGTCTTTTCCACCCTGGTGATTCTATGATTCTGTGATCCTATGATTCTACGCTTTCTGCTTGGCACTCTGTGGTGGGCGTGGCTTGTAGTGTGGGCGTGGCCTACGAGAGGCAAGGCTGGTTGCGGGCGTGGTCTCTGCTTGGCAGTGCAGGTGATGGGCGTGGCCTATGACTGGCACTGTATATTGAGTGGGCGGGGTCTATGTTGTGGGCGTGACCTCGGAGGTGGGCGGGGCCTCTCCCCGCTTTCCCGCGGCAAAAGTGCGGCGGGCGCCAACTTCGCGCAAACTTTCCCCGCTCGCCGCCGGCACCGGTTCCCCCCACCCCGGACCCGGATCCCCCCGGTACCCCTGGACCCAGCCCCCCACCCCCACCCGCCATGCCCCGCCGCGGGTGACACCGCCGCCATGTACTCCCCGTACTGCCTCACCCAGGTACGGCCCGGGGAGGGGGGTGGGGGGGACACCCCAAAACCGGGGTTCGGGGGCGGGGGGGAGGGAGGGAGGCACCTCCCCGCCGGTACCGGAGACTCCGCCGCCGGGTGATGGGGAGGATGAGGGGGGTGTCCTGCCTTTGTTGAGCTCCCGTCCCTCTCCCCAGTCCCGAAAAAACAGGTTAGAGGGGTGATGGGGGGCGACCCCCCCTATATTTACCGGTACCGGTGACTCCGGTGCTTCCGACGGTCCCGGGACTGCGGGTGCCGAGGAGGCTGAGCGGATCCGGGGAGGGAGGTCCAGTTGTGCCCGATCCGGTGCTGGGAGGGGGCGTCCGGTTGTGCTCGGTTTGATCCATAGAGGGGGCTCCGGTTGTGTCCGTCCCGCTTGGAGGCTGGGGTGGGGGGGGGTGTCCCGTCCCGGTGCCGCTGCCAAGCCCCGATGGGGCTGGCGTGTTCTCCCCACGGGTGTTTGGGGGGTCCCAGGGGGCGTATCGGGATGTGGGGGTGTCGGGGGGGTCCGTGGGCAGGGACGGGATGGAGTGCGGGGTGGGGGCTGTGGCACCGGGGCGCCTCTGGGGGTCCTTCCCCCCGCCTCCCCGCTGTCACGGTGTGCGTCTGGGCGTCCTTGCCCCCTCCCTCTGTCCTGTGTCCCTTTAGGGGTCCTTGCCTCCGCCCCCCCCCCCCGTCCTGGGGTTCCTCTGGAGGTCTTTGCCCCCTTTCCTCAGTCCTGGGGGTCCCTCTGGGGGTCCTTGCCCCCTCCGCGCTGTTCTGGGTTCCCTCTGGGGGTCCCTCGGGGGATTCCTGCCCCCTCCCTGCTGTTCTGGGGGTCCTTGCCCCCTCTCTGCAGTCCTGTGGTCCCTCTGGGGGTCTTTACCCCCTCCCTGCTGTTCTGGGGTCTGAGGGTCCCTCTGGGGGTTCCTGCCCCCTTCCTGCTTTTCGGGGGGTCCCTCTGGGGGTCTTTGCCCCCTTCCTGCAGTCCTGGGCTCCCCCCGGGAGTCTTTGTGCCCTCCCTGCTTTTCGGGGGGTCCCTCTGGGAGTCTTTATCCCCTCCACACTCTCCTGGGATCCCTCTGGGGGTTCCTTCCTCCCTCCTCGCAGTCCTGGGGTCTGTTTGGGGGTCCATTTGGGGGTCTTTACCCTGTCCCTACTGTTCTGGGGGTCCCTCTGGGGGGCTTTGCCCCCCACCCCACTGTCTTGGGGTACCCCCCCGTGGTTTCTCGGGCTCCCTGAGCCCCCCTCCCGCCGGGCGTTGCTGGTTCCCCCCCCTCGGTTGCCCTTTTCTCCCGCTTTTCGGGGTGGTTTTGGCGGCCGGTTGCGTCTGGGCGAGCGGCCAGCGGCGCTTCTCGCAGCTTCGGCGCCCGCCCCGCACACGCGTGTGCACGCGCCAGCAACATGCCACTGCACATGCGTGTCCCCCTGCCCGCACACGCCAGCAGCCAGCCCGCCCGTGCCAGCGCACACGCATGTGCTCCCTCCCGCCTGCACCAGCACATGCGGTTGTGCCCTGGCTCGCACACACACATGCGTTTACTCCCTTGCACACGTATGTGCTCGCCGCTGCGTGTGCAACATCCCGCTTGGCACACACACGTGCCCTCCCGCCCTCTCGCTCCGTGCACACGTGTGGACGTGCGGAAATCTGTTGTGTCGAAGTGTGTCCCTGTGTGTGCGCACGCAGGCAGAGCTCTCGCACACGCGTGTGCTCCGTGTGTGCTCTGTGTGTTCTTGGCTCTCGCCTCCCCCTTTCCCTTTGGAGCCGTTTCTGGGCGGGTTTGGGCCGGTGCCACCGTTTCTCCCCCCCTCCTTCTCTCCCGCTCCGGCACAGGGCCAGGCCCTCAGCGCGCGCAGGATGCGGCCGCGGCGTCCAGCCCTGGGCACGGGGAGCGGCATGCGCAGCGGCACCCGCAGCGGCACAGATGGAGGCACGGGGAGCGGCACCGGGAGCGGCACCAGGAGGGTGGCGGGGTTAGCGGCACCGGTGACGGCCGAGGTGCCTCTCGCCTGCTGCTGGCACCGCACCAGCCGCGTCCCGGATGCCGCCGCGGCTCCTTCGCTCTCTGTGCCGTCGCACTGTGACACCCTGAAGCTTCACGCGTGGCCGCGGCCCCTGCCAGGATGCAGCCCCCCAGCTCTGCACCGCGACCCGGCTGGCGGTGCTGCTGCTAGTGGTGCCACCGTGTCCCCCCCAAGCCCTGTGCTAGCCCCTTGGGGACACCGTGCACCCTGGCACGGACACGGGTCACCGTCGCTGTGGCTGTGACCCCGCGGTGGGTTGAGGGCTCGTGCGGCTCCCCGCGGCGGCAGCCGTGCACCCCCAGCCCCCTTGGCGATGCGGCACAGGTGGGCACCATGCCCATTGCCGTGCTCCACGCCTGGTGCCGGTGCTGGTTGCCGTGCAGGGCGATGCCGTGCCCGGCGTGGAGCACGCGGCGCTGCCGGCATTGGGTGGCGATGCCCGTTCGGGGTCCGGTGCTCACGTGTCACCGACAGGTCAGCCGTGTGCCGCTGTGCCAGGACGCGGTGCCAGGGCTCAGGATGCGGCACAGCGCGGCTGCTGGGCGCGATGCCGCAGTGCTGCGGTGCTCTGGGGGATCAGGGTAGGGACAAGAGGTGCAAAACCCCCTCAAATTTCCCCCCCCAAACCTCAATCAGCACCGAGGGCGAGGACCAGGGTGCAATTGAGGCATGTGTAACGGTGCCGCTCCGCACACGCATGTAACGGGGAGGGTGAGAGGAGGCAGGTGTGTGTCCCCAGAGGCTCAGCACACACATATGTAGCAGGGACACATGTTGCTCGTGCAAGGCGTGCGCCGGCTGCTCGTGCAAGGCGTGCGCCTTTTCGTGCACACGTGGCAGCTTCTCCTGCGGCTCTGTGCGCGCCTCCCCGCAGTGTGCACGCCACATGTGTGCGCGGCAGCCGCTCTCCCGCACGGCTGGTGCCGCAGCCGTGCCCGCGCCAGGCGTGCGAGGTGCAGCCGTGCCAGCGTGTGCCAGCTCCCCGTGCCCCACGCGGGGCCGTGCGGGGCCGCCGGCTGATGCAATCGCTCCAGGGGTGAACCTGCCACCCCCACCCCCCATTCTCTCTTGGCTGCCACGTGCGAGGCCGTGCAAGGCGTGGGCGTGCGTGGGTGCCACGACGGGTCGGGGGGTTGCATGTGCGTGGCGGGCGCTGCTGGCGCTTGGCGTGTTCGAGCTGCCGTGGGGCTGCATGCCGGGGCCTGGCACACGCGTGGTGGAGGGTGCTGCGCTGCCGCCCCACCCCGACTCACAGCTTTGTTGATCCCCCTCCCTGTGTCCCCCCCGTGTCCCCCGGCCGCGCCGGTGCCATCAATAATAGAGGAGCCCTTGGCCGGGCTGGGGGGGCCTGAATTATTGATGGGGCACAAAAAGCTTTCTTGGACGCGGCCGCACCGCGGGGCCCCCCTGGGCTGGCGCGAGGCCACGGGGGGGGCCGGGGCTGTTCTCGGGGTGAGGGGTGGGGGGATGCCCGTGGATGCCAAACCGCATCGGCCCCGTACGCTGCGGCACCGCCTCGCGGCACTGCGGCACGGCCGCTCGCCGTGACCCCCCCGCGCACCCCAGCAGCCCAACCCGCTGGGTGCCCCCCCAAGGATTCCAGGGTCTCATCACCATAGTGGGGGGGCACAGCCGGAGCTCCCGCTGCCCCTCGAGCGGCTGGGATGCCCGCGACCTCCACGTGGCCAAGCAAGCTGCATCCGTGCGGCCCCCCAAGAACTCTCCCCTGAGCCCCCCCCAGACACCCAGGTTTGCCCACCTCCAGACACCCAGATCCCCTCCAAATGCCTGCGACTCCCCCAAATTCTCAGCTTCCCCTCCCAGATTCCCGCTCCCTGCTGGCACCATCCGGCACGTTCTTTCTCCAAGGCCGCTGAGACTCCAGGGTCTGCTCCAAATCATCGGGTGCTCGCTGGATTCCCAGGTCCCACCCGGAACACCTGGGTGCCCCCAAAATCCGAGGCTCCATCCTGGATTCCCGATTCCTCGCTGGATTCTGGGTCCCCCCCAAATTCCTGGTTGCTACCAGCACCATCCGGCACATTCTCTGATGCCGCGTGCACTCCAGCTCCCCACAAATCCTCGCATCCCCCGACCCACATTTCTGCTCCCCGCCCCCCCAATATAAATCCCAGGCTCCCCCTTGGATTCCTGCTTCCCTTTTAAATTCTGGGTCGTGTCCCTCCCTGATTCCCGCTCGATGCCAGAACCATCCGGCATGTTCTCTCCGAGGCTGCTGGGACACCAGGGTCTCCTCCAAGTCGTCATCTACCCGCTGGATTCCCAGATCCCCTGTGGAACACCTGGGCCCCCCCAAAATCCCAGGCTCCCCCCTAGATTCCTGATTCCTCTCTGAACTCTGGGTCCCCCCCCCAATTCCTTGTTGCTGCCAGCACCATCCGGCATGTTCTCTCCGAGGCCTCTGAGGCACCAGGGTCTCCTCCAAATCATCGGGTGCTCGCTGAATTCCCGGGTCCCACTGGGAACACCTGCCTCCCCCCCCCAAATCCCAGGCTCCCCCCTGGATTCCTGATTCTCCTCTGAATCCTGGGTCCCCCCCAAATTCCTTGTTGCTGCCAGCATCATCCGGCACGTTCTCTGATGCCGCCTGCTACCAGCTCCCCTCAAATCCTCGCATCCCCTCGACCCACATTCCTGCTCCCCCTCCCCAAAATAAATCCCAGGCCCCCCCTTGGATTCCTGCTTTCTTTTTAAATTCTGGGTCGTGTCCCTCCCCAATTCCCGCTCGCTGCCAGCACCATCCGGCACATTCTCTCTCCGAGGCCGATGGGACAACCAAGGTCTCCTCCAAATCATCATGTACCCACTGGATTCTTGAGTCCCCCTTGGAACACCTGCCCTCCCCCCTAAAATCCCAGGCTCCCCTTGGATTCCCGATTCCCCTCTGAATCCTGGATCCCCCTGCAATTCCTTGTTGCTGCCAGCACCATCCGGCACGTTCTCCACAGCCCCCTGCTACCAGCTCCCCTCAATTCTGCGCATCCCCCCGACCCACATTCCTGCTTTCCCCCCCCAAAAAAAAAATTAAATCCCAGGCTCCCCCTTGGATTCCTGCTTCCCTTTTAAATTCTGGATCGTGTCCCCCCCACCCCGATTCCCGCTCGCTGCCAGCACCATCCGGCACGTTCCCCGCTGCCGCCTGCCTCGCGGCCCCTCCTGGTGCCGGGGTCCCTGGTGGCTGCCCCCCCTCTTTGTGTGGGGGTCCTGGACGCCCCTCGCTCGCCTCCCCCCGCCTTGGCCTCCCCCCCCCTGGCTCGGGAGGGTCTTGGCAGCCGCGTCGGGGGCCGCCGGGGGGATTTTTGGCGGCAATTCCGGCTGTTTCGGGCTGTTTTCTCTCCCGGCGAAGCCGAGGGCCAGAGGGAGCTGGCAGCGGTGCGGAGGGCGGGCTCTGCCAAGGTGGGGGGGTTTGGGGGGGTTTGGGGGGGGGGGGGGGGGGATGGGTTATTTTTTTTTTTTTTTCCTCCTTTTTTTCCCATTTTTCTGTTTTTTCTGGGCTTTTCCCTCCCCAATCCGGCGCCGCCCCCCCCCCCCCCCCCCACACACACACCCTCCCCGCCACCGCGCTGGCGCTTTGCCGGCCCTCGCAGCTGCGGACGCGGCGACGACGTGGCTTCGCCCGAGACTGCGGCTCAATGCGGGGCCCGAGCAGCCAATGGCAGCCGCGCCGCCACCGACCCCCCCACCGCGAGGCACGGGACCCCGAGACCCCCGGGGAGGGGCACCCCGGTGTCGAGGAGGGGACCCCGAACTTGGCCACAGGCCACAGTGTCCAGGCAGAACCCGCTAGGCCGAACCTCTAGATCCTTCCGTGCCAACGGCGGCGTCGCCAGCGAGCCGGGGCGGGGGGGGGCCCAGGTGTCGGGGAGGGGTCCCGGGTGTCGAGGAGGGTCCTGGGTGTCGTGGCAAACGCCGGCGTCCAGCTTCGACCTGGTGGCTCTTTGTCTTCGCCGAAGCTGCGAGGAGAACGAGGCGTTTGGGAGGAGTCCCAAGCGCTTGGGCCACCAACCCCCCAACTTTGCTAGCCCAACAGGCCCTAGCGCCCGCTCCGAGGTGGGGAGGGGTCCAGGGCGTCAAGGAGGGGACCCCACGTCGGACAAAGACCCCAATGTCCTCTAGATCTTTCGGCGTCCGTGCAGCCTGGGGAGGGGGGCGCCAGGCCTTTGGGCTACCAACCCCACCCGCTCTGCTAGCCCAACTGGCCCCAGTTCCCTCCCCGAGGTGGTGATGAGTCCAGGGTGTTGAAGAGGAGACCTCACCTCAGGCAGAGACCCCAGCGTCCTCTAGACCCTTTGGTGTCAACCTCAGTGTCTTTGCAGCCTGGAGAGGGGGTGCCAGGCCTTTGGGCCACCAACCCCCCAGCTCTGGTAGCCCAACCAGCCCCGGTTGCCTCCCCGAGGTGGAGATGGGTCCAAGGCGTCCAGGAGGCTCAGAGACCATGGGGTCCGGGCAGAACCTGCTTGGCCGAGCCTCTAGATCTTTCTGTGCCAACCGCAGCATCGCCAGCGAGCGGGGAGGGGTCCTGGGGGCTCCAGATGGCCCCGTGCGCCAGGGAGGGGTCCCGGGCGGCTGGTGGCACCAGCTTCGACCTGGTGGCTCTTTGTCTTCATTGAAGCTGTGAGGGGAACGAGGCGTTTGGGAGGAGCCCCAAGCGTTTGGGCTACCAATCCCCCCATTCTGCTAGCCCAACAACCCTGGTTGCCTCCCTGAGGTGGAAAGGGGTCCAGGGTATTGAGGAGGAGACCCCACCTTGGGCAGAGACCCTTGTGTCCTCTAGATCTTTTGGTGTCTGTGCAGCCTTGGGGGGGGGGGGGGGGGGGGGCAGTCATTTGGGCCACCAAGCCCCCAATCTGGTAGCCTGACTGGCCCCAGTTCCCTCCCCAAGGTGGCGATGGATCCAAGGCATCGAGGAGGTGACCCCACCTCGGGTAGTGACCCCAATGTCCTCTAGGTCCTTCAGTGCCAACCTCACGGTCTGTGCAGCCTGGAGATGGGGGGGGGTCAGGCATTTGGGCTACCAACTCCCCGGCTCTGCTAGCCCAACCGGCCCCCGTTCCCTCCCCAAGGTGGGGAGGGGTCCAGAGTGTCGAGGAGGAGACCCCACCTTGGGCAGAGACCCCAGCGTCCTCTAGATCCTTTGGTGCCAACCTCGGTGTCTGTGCAGCCTGGGGACCACCAACCCCCCCTCTCTGCTAGCCCAACCGACCTCAGTGCCCACTTCAAGGTGGGGAGGGGTCCCAGGCATCAGATCCCCCCCATCTTCCTCCCAAACACCTTTCGCTAAACCCACCGCATCCCATTTCACGGCTTTTCCGAGGAAAACCAGAGCGGGAGATGGGGGCCGAGCACTATTCCACCCCCCAGCCCCCCCCCCGCTGCGGTTTTGGGGTGAAAGCTGTGCGGTTTGGGGCTGGGAGGGCGCAGGCACCGATGCGCGGGAGCTTCCCCCCCCCCAGGGGCCCCGCCGGCGAAACGCCCTCAAATTTTGGTTGTGTCTTTTTTTTTTTTTTTTTATTTCGCACAGAGGGAATTAATTATGGGGGGGGGGGAATTGGCTGCGAGCGGCGCGCTGGGGATTTGGGGGCAGAACCGGAGGTTTTGGGCCGTTTGGCGCGGGGGCCGCCGCGGGGCTGGGGGAAAGCGGCCAAAATCCGGGCTCTTCCGAAAACTGAGGGGGGGAAAGAAACCTGGGGGGGGGCGAAGGGGGGGATACACAGATCCCCAAAGTGGGGGGGGGGGGGGGGGGGAGACGGAGCCCCTGTGTCCTCGCTCGACCCCCTCACACGAGGGTTTGCACGAGGGGTTGCACCAGGGGCAGCTTCGCACGAGGCTTTGCATGAGGAACGTGCTCAGGGCACGCGGTGACCACCCCTCTCCCCCCCCCCCAGCACACATTTTTTGCCTCCCCCCCCCCCCCCCCTCCCGGCATGGGTTTGGGTGTAGATCCTCATGTTTTGGGGAAAATCACTGCTACTCTGGGCTGGGGGGGGGGCACCGGGGCCTCTGCCTTGCTGGGTGCCCCCCATGTCCTATTGGTGACTCCCCCCATCCAGAGTCCGTACCCCCCCCCAGCGTCCCCTCTCCCCCATTCAACACCCGGTGGCCTCTCCCCATCCAGGGTACCCCCCAATGTTCCCCCACCCCCGTACCCTTCTCCCGGTGCCACCTCCCCACTCACTCCCCATACCCCCCTCCCGGTGCCCCCCCTTCACCCCCTACTTCCCATGACCCCCCCCCCCATTCTCCCTCTATTCCCCCCCCCCAGTGCTCCCCCATTCACCCACCCATGTCCCACCCAGGTGACCCCCCTTCACCCCCCCACTCCCTCTGCCCCCCCCTCCCCCATTCTCCCCCTATTCCCCCCTTGGTGTCCCCCTATTTTCCCCCCCAGTGTCCCCCTACTCACCCCCCACCGCAACTCTCCATGTCCCCCCCCCGCGGCCCCCCTTCACCCCCCCGCCCCTCCACCCCATTCTCCCCACGTTCTCCCCCCTATTCCCTCCCAGTGCCCCCCCATTCACCCCCCAGTCCCTCTGACCCCCCCTCCGCATTCTCCCACTATTCTCCCCCTATTCCTCCCCCGTGTCCCCCCCTTCACCCCCCATTCCCTCTGCCCCCCCCATTCTCCCCCTATTCACCCCCACCCTCGCTCCCCCATTCACCCCCACTCCTTGTGCCCCCCCCGGTGCCTCCCCCGTTCTCCCCCTATTGCCCCCACCCAAGTGACCCCCATTCACCTCCCACTCCCTCTGTCCCCCGTCCTTTCACCCCTTATCCCCTCCCCATGTCCCGGTGTCCCCCCCCATTCTCCCCGTGCCCCCCCTCCTTTCTCCCCCTATCCCCTCCCCATGTCCCGGTGCCCCCCCCCCCATTCACCCCAACTCCCCTTTCCCCCCCTC